>CAUYPK010080334.1:0-11932 GCA_963574355.1 Loris lydekkerianus
AGGAGATTAAAAGCCTCTTCTGGCTTGAAAAGTTTCAGCAGAGAAATCCGCAGTCATTCTAATATTCTTCCCTTTGTAGGTAATGGATTTCTTACGTCTGGCTGCTTTCAGCATTTTCTCCTTCATATTAACTTTAGTGAAGTTAATTATGATATGCCTGGGGGATGTCTTATTGGGATTGAGTTGTGCTGGGGTTCTGAAACTGTCTGCTATCTGAATTTCAGAATCTCTTGGTATGTCTGGAAAATTCTCTTTCATAATTTCATGGAGAAGAGACTCTGTACCTTGCGAGTCTTCATCACTTTCAGGGATTCCAGTCTTATTGTTCTTATTGACATTTATTAGTTTCTCTAGAAGTAATGCTCATCAAATTGTAACAAGCCTTTGGTTAACTTATAAGCTTTTAAAAAAGTCGATTTGTGCAAATTTCCAACTATTTTCACTGCTTTAAGGAAGGAACAGATTTATTGAGGTTGACATTTGCCTTTCTGGTGTACCTTCTGGCTTATTCCTTTGTAATGGAATTCTCTTTGTTATCATTTTTATAGAATCTCTGAAAGGGAAAGTAAGATGTATATGGTTAGTCTGAATCTTTACTCAGTCATCTATACCTTTTTTTTTTTTAAAGCTTAAATACCACAGCTCTATTTGGTGAGGTTGGTTAGTTGTATTTCACTTAAGATTGACTTGGAAAATCAGAGGATTTGGGTTGAGACCAAAGCCCATTTTGCTACAAAGTTAATTAAGCTTAAGCTCAAAGGCCTATGGGGACCTTAGCAATGTGTTAATGTGGTCATATGATATAAACATTTCCAAGAAATTTTTGTATATTTTTTCCTAAACAGTCTTTCCTCACCACCACCATCACCCCACCCCATATGTGATATAAGACTTTAGCCCCAACAAAACATGGACCATTCCAGATAGAGGAAAAAGGCACATACTTCTATGTACTTTTTTTTTTATTTCATCGATTCTTATGCTAAGTAGAACAGTTACTTTGTTATGCCTATGAGTCACCAATAAATCTCTTAAAATTTAGATTATTTCTCGTCATTACTGCAGTGGGCCTAATACCCTGCATTTTTAACAATCACCTTTGTGTTGCTGGTTGTGCTAGTCCACAGACCACACTTTGAATAGCAAGGACCACTGTTCCTTTAATGGTAAGATTCTAAGCAGAATTCGTATCTTCCAGATATCCATACGTGAATCCATATTCATTTCACATAGCTGCACATTTGTCATAAAGATAGCCATTATTATAGTTTGAAGGAACACAGTTATTCTTCCTCATCTTTAAGTGTCAAGGAAGATAAGGGCACAGACAGTTCAGAGGCAACCAATTCAGAGAATCCCCAACTTTGCGAGTTTTTCATGGTTACCTTTATCCAAAAATAAAAAGGGAAATAAACTTTGTTTCCCTTTTAAATGTGTATTTTCTGTTATTTCCAGTGCGGAGCAAAATTCGCTGAACTTACCTAATTCGTCTTCATGCTTCCTGACCTCTTAGATTGAAGTTGCTTCACAAATAAACATAGGGTCTCTCTCACTGTTCCCACATAACTTCCTGATTTGCCTCACATCCATATGGTTCTCAGATGATGAAAATGGGTGAGAGAAGTAACAAGGATCTCCTCCATTTCTGCTTTGCTCACCACTTCCTTTTTCTCAATTTCCATGCACGATGCCAAGTTCACACTCATTGAAATTCCATAAAGGTGTATTCTTTGCTTTGTTACCGGAACGTACATATGCTGTGGTCCCCAACCCTCAGGCTGTGGACCAGTATGGGTCCATGTCCTTTTAGGAACCTCCACTGCACAACATCACCACCTGAGCTCTTCCTCCTGTCCCATCAACCCTTTCATCCCATCTCCCCATTGTCCATGGAAAAATTGTTTTCCCTGATGCCAAAAAGGTTGGGGACTTCTGTGTATATGCATTATTTGGTTCTTATCTCTTCCATGTTCTTCATCAGAGCCTTCTGTCACTTCTTCAGTATCTTTAAACCAGTTTCCCTGTTCTGCAAGTAAAGTTGTATTAGGATTCCCACAGCCTTCACATTTCAAGAAAATTTATGTATTTATTTTTTGGTTTTACTTAAGGGTAATGATATATACAGTGGTTAACTCAACCCAAGAAGAGGCAATTTGTTCTAATAACATAAATTTATAAGTGAAAATAAGAGACATTTGATTAAAGGTTTACTTTGTGGCTCAGCGCCCGTAGCTGGCCACATACACTGAGGCTGGCGGGTTTGAGCCCAACCTGGACCTGCTAAACAACAATGACAACTGCAGCCAAAAAATAACCAGGTGTGTTGGTGAGCGCCTGTAGTCCCAGCTACTTGGGAGGCTGAGGCAAGAGAATCAGTTAAGCCCTAGAGTTGGAGGTTGCTGTGAGCTGTGATGCCACGGCCCTCTACCGAGGGTGACATAGTAAGACTCTGTCTCAAAAAAAAAAAAAAAAAAGATTTACTTTGAAAAAACGTCATGAGATTTATGTACAAAATTCATCTGTTGCAGTACTATTAGATTACTTTTCAAATATTTGATGACGGAAAATTTATTCCTAAAGCTACAAGATTAAAGGATGCTTGGGAAGCAATGAGTGTACCTCTGTTTTGGGGATCTTACAAGATTCATCAATGATTGCATTTTCTTTTAGTGTTGGAGTTTGTCAAAGAAAAACCTGAATATAAGCAACTGCTTCTTTACTTCAAGTGGGTAAAACTATGTTATCTTACAGAAATATTTCCTTTTTTTGTTTTTAGGTTGGCGTTGCAAACGGTATGGTCACCGAACGGGCGACAAAGAATGCCCTTTCTTTATCAAAGGCAACCAAAAGTTAGAACAGTTCAGAGTAGTAAGTAAAACCCCATAATGTCAATTTACATTTATTAGGATGATTAAAATCAATGAATTAGAAAGTCACCAGTGAACTGAGTGTTCAAATAAAATACATTATCAGAAGCCTTTGGCTAGTGTCTGCTGTTAACTACACCTCTGTTAGTTATTCTTAAAAAATATTGCATATTGCATTTATATGACAAATTAGCTCTTTAAGAATAAACTAACTTACTAAATTATTAATCGCTCGTATAAATCAGGAACAGTGATTCTTTTTCTAAAGAAGACATTGTTATCTATTTAACTCCCCTTTTTGAAACTTATTATATAAAAAGTTATGTTTTGTAACTAAAATCAGGGTTTTGGTTTCCTAGTCTTTAAAGATTAGATGTCTTTCTATTATAAGCTAGAATTACATATATTTCTTCTTTAGGTGACAAACAGATCTAATATTATTAGAATGATCTTTGTATCTATCATAACTCACTTTAACAGAGTCACCTCCAGAGGTGTTAATTCACTGTTCTGTAACGCTTCTGGCAAATGAAATATGCTGCCATGTGGATATACTGGAGCTATCAGCATGCATTTGTCCCTCCATTATCCACGGGGAATTGTATCCTGGATCCTTTTTGGGTATCAAAATCCACGCTCTTAAGTTCCTTATATAAAATGGCATAATGTTTGTATGTAACATACATCCTCCCTTATATTTTAAATCATCTCTAACTTACTTATAATATCTAATATAATGTAAATAGTCATACTGTATTGTTTAGGGAATGATGACAAGGAAAAAAAGTTTCTCAACATGTTCAATACAGACATAACCATCCTTTGTTTTCTGAATATTTACAATCCTTAGTTGAATCTTCAGGCATGGAATTCTTGGATATAGAGGGCCAATTGCACATTAAACTGGTGTCAACAGACATTCTCTAAACTTTTTAAGGCATTCAAAGTCTTGTGTGTTCATTTTCATAATCTGAACAAAAATTATTCTAGATCAAACCCTCTTAGGTGCAATGTTAAATTTTATGGATATTATAAAACATAGCTTGTTGATAAATCTCAAAAAATTAACCTTTTGGGCCGGCAAGTGGCTCAAGCCTATAATCCTAGCACTCTGGGAGGCAGAGGCAGGTGGATTGCCTGAGTTCACAGGTTCAAGACCAGCCTGAGCCAGAGTGAGACCTCGCCCTCTGGTAAAGTGCTGTAGCATCATAGCTCACAGCAACCTCAAACTCTTGGGCTTCAAGAGATCCTCTTGCCTCAGCCTTCTCAGTAGCTGGGACTACAGGTATCTGCCACAACATCTGGCTGGGTTTTCAGTTTTTAGTAGAGACCAGGGTCTTACTCTTGCTGAGGCTGGTCTGGAACTCCTGAGCTCCAGTAATTCACCCACCTCAGCCTCCCAGACTTCAGGTGTGAGCTACCCAGCCGAGCCTTGAGTACTTTTAAATGGATCATCCTTAGATATCATTTTATAACTTTTTTGTTTTGCTTGATACTATCTTTTGGTAATCTATCCACACAGAGCAAAGAGAATTACCTCAATATTGCTAAACTTCAGTGCTACTCTTTTTTTTTTTTTTTTTTTTTAAGACAGGGTCTCAAGCTGTTGCCCTGGGTAGACTGCTATGACATCATAGCTCACAGCAACCTCCAACTCCTGAGCTCAAGTGATCCTCTTGCCTCAGTTTTTCTATTATAGTAGAGACACAGGGCCTTGCTTTTTGCTTAAGCTGGTCTTGAACTCATGAGCTCAAGCAATCCACCCACCTCGGCCTCCCATAGTGCTAGGATTTCAGTTGTGAGCCACTGCGCCTGGCCATGAGTGCTATTTTATAGTATGATTATGCCCTGGTTTATGCGATTATTTCCTCATGAGGAATATTCAGTTATTTCATGTATTTTTCTAATTGCAAATTCCTTTTTCTCACCTTAATGAGGTTCCAGTGATATGACTCTTAAAAAGGAGTAAAACACAGCGGCGCCTGTGGCTCAAAGGAGTAGGGCGCTGGCCCCATATACCAGAGGTGGCGAGTTCAAACCCAGCCCCAGCCAAAACCTGCAAAAAAAAAAAAAAAAAAGGAGTAAAACACATTGAACATAAGATTACATCAAACAGCAAAAATCCTGGTTTCTATTTCAGGGGGATTTATTTTTATTTGACTAAAGGTCCATGAAGCCTAACCAACCTTTACTTTCTCTGACTCTTAAGGCACATGAAGATCCTATGTATGACATCATACGAGACAATAAAAGGCATGAAAAGGATGTAAGGTGAGGTTGTCCTGATGATAACGATATCCTCTTAACATTTTAAATTATATAAAGTTGGAACAAGTGTATCAGTATCAAGGGAATTGTAGGGCAGGAGTCTTGGCTGAAAAGAGCAGTGTGAGGGAATGGGTAAGCCAGCTTTCTTCTACCCAGGGTAGCTTAGAGCCATGGGCTTATTCCTGCCCCTAAGACCACTGTACTTGATGTTAGCACCCACATCGTGTTGTCGATTTGTTTGGTACAATTGACTCTTTCATCTGATTTAGTTTATTTTCTCTAATGTCTCTAAGGGTCTGAGCTGTTGTTAATGATTATTCTTAAATGTAGTTAGTGGGTAAAAGAATGGGGTAGTTGGTTTGTTTTAATCAGTTCTAATTGTTGAGGAAGTAGATTATCTACTATGAAATTAAGCAGTGGGGGAGTGGTTTAGTAAAGTATGCATGTTAGAAATTATAATTAGGACCGTGGGAACATGCAAAAAAGTATAGGACAAGGAAAAGAGTACAGAGTGGCTTATACGCTGGTTACAGTCAAATGAAATAGGCATTCAAATGAACCAGAACAGAGAGAACACATAAAAATAAGTAAAATACGTTCTGTCTTTATGATGTGGTTATTTATATCGTTCCCTCCCCCACAGTGCTTTAAAATCATATATTTTCCTAAAAATCTGTTTTAAAGTTTAAAATCATAGTTGTTTTGCTTCAATCTTATATGTTTAGGATACAGCAGTTAAAACGGTTACTAGAGGATTCCACATCGGATGAAGATGAGAGCAGCTCCAGTTCCTCAGACTGTAAAGAGAAACACAAGAAAAAGAAGAAGAAAGAAAAGCATAAGAAAAGGAAGAAAGAAAAGAGAAAGAAGAAGAAACGGAAGCACAAGTCTTCCAAGTCAAATGAGAGTTCGGACTTGGAGTGACAAGGACTTGTTCAGCATTCTCTCCTCAGAAACCAAACACTGGCCAAAGAACAGAGGGAGATGCAAATGGAGAGCGTCACGTGATAGAGACACCCGGAGAGGAGGACACGTGGTGGCCCAGCTGTGAATCCCACCGCCTTTATGGAAATTTAACCCCTGGGAGAGTGAGTTGTCTCTTTCCAGGTGCTAGCTAGGGACAGCACTGACTGCAGGTGGGAAAGCTTATTCACTGTCCTCCTCCCTGCTGGTCATAATGAGTTTATGATTCTTTTGAAATGCCTCCTGGGGGAGGGAAGGGGGTGCAGGTCCAAGGTAATCTGAGGAAAGACTCCAGGTACTGCCACAGCTTGTGTCCTGCACAGTGGGGTGACCCAATTTCCATCGACTTCAGGCTGAAGTCTCTGTCTGAAGTCTCTGTCGTTGAGAAGAATAAAAGCTCATTATTTATTTTTTAAATGTGTGCATTTATTTATTAATAATACTTGTATAGAGACCAAACTAAAAGGTACATAAAGTTTAAGAAACTGGTACCATTGGTAGCCAAAAGAGAAGGTAGAAAGGAAGAAGAAAAGAGTGACTTAAAAAGTCTTTTTTTTGAGACAGAGCCTCACTATGTTGGCCTGGGTAGAGTGCTGTGGAATCACAGTTCACAGCAACCTCCAACTCTAGGGCTTAAGCCATTCTCTTGCCTCAGCCTCTCACGTAGCTAGGACTACAGGCGCCCGCCACTATGCTGGGCTATTTTTTGGTTGTAGTTGTCATTGTTGTTTGGCAGTCCCAGGCTGTTTTCAAACCTGCCAGCTCCTGTGTATGTGGCTGGCACCTTTAGCCACTGAGCTATAGGCCCTAAGCCTCTTATAAAGTCTTTCAGAAAGATTTCATATTTCATAAATAATAATTATAGGACTTTTACATAAATGGTATATAGATTCACCTGTACACATTGTTACATTTTAAACTTAGCAGTGTAAGATGTGCCAGTTGTTGGAATCTGAGGGACATTAGTTCCAGGACCACCCATCTATCCCCCATAGATACCAAAATAAACAGATGCTAAAATCTCATATAAAATGGAACCTTTTTTGGATATATCCTCATATATCCTCCCACATACTCAAAATCATCTCTAGATTCCTTAGAGTACCTAATACAATGAAAATAGTTGTTATATCATTTAGGGAATAATGGCAAGGGGAAAAAAATTGTACATGTTCAGCATAGATGCAACTATGTTTTAAAATACATATTTGATCTATGGTGGATGGAATTCATGGATGCAAAAAGAACTGACATGGAAGGCCAGTACATTTTGGCCTTGCTGTCATATAAAAGTATGCATTTATATTCACCTGACATGATTTGATTTAGAGGGTGAGTGATGCTTATAACAACAATGAAGAATCTCATTTGGCCACATTCTAATTACCTTGTTTCTTACTGCTTGAGAGTCCCACAATTTTCACCATGATTGACTCAGAAAAAGTTTGTTGAGTATAGGGAACCAGGTACAATCTCTTATGCCTATAATCTCAGCACTCTGGGAGGCTAAGGTAGGATATTTGAGGGTAGGAGTTGAAGACCAACCTGGGCAACATAGTGAAACCTTCATCTCTACAAGAAAATTCTTTTAATTTATCTGAGTATGGTGGTATACACCCACAGCCCTAGCTATTTGGGAGGCTGATGCAGGAAGATCACTTGAGTCCAAGAATTCGAGGTTTCAGTGAGCTATGATGGCACCAGTGAAGTCCAGACAGGGCAACAGAGTGAGACCCCATCTCTAAAAAAAAAAAAGAATATAGCGGAATTACATACCGGGCCTGATACCCACATTGCAAAATTCATCCCTCACTTTCTTCCTGTTGCTTGACACAGTCTACCTGTTCTCTGGAAGCTTAAACAGGGCTGCAGCAGAGCCATCTCAGGAGGTCAGGGTAGTGCCTGTATCTGGAAGAGAGGAAGACTATTATTTTTAATTGTTTTTAAGACACAGAGCCTCATTTTATCACCCTCGGTAGAGTGCTGAGGCGTCACAGCTCACAGCAACCTCCAAGTCCTGGGCTTAGGCAATTCTCTTGACTTAGCCTTCCGAGTAGCTGGGACTACACCCACCACAACACCCAGCTATTTTTGTTGTTTTTGCAGTTTGGCTGGGCCAGGTTTAAACCCACCACCCTAGGTATATGGAGCCGGTGCCCCACCCACTGAGCCATAAGCACCACCCAGGAAGACTATTCTTCACTGAGCCTGAATGAAGTCAGATCTTGCTCTTAGGCGAGTGTATCCCTCCATGTCCAGCACTGGTCATCTACTACTATCTAGCATTCTGTCAGGGTCTGCTCTCATTTTCTGCTACTTTTCCTGGGGTTTGGATCCCCCCTGTGTAAAGAACACTAGCCCAGCCCCAAACTCACCCACCTCCAACTCTCATCAGTAACTTTCCTATCTTTGGCTTCAGAACAGGAAGCCAATCAATCGTGTTCCTTCAATCAGGAACACGATTGATTGAGATTAGAATGGCAAGGACTTATTATTTCTGAAAACTGTAAGGCCAGTGTATTCAGCTATGCCTTACACTATCCTTGTCATCCTTCCTCAGTACGCAGAACATAGCCCATCTGTCCTCTGCCATATGTCTCAGTATTTCCTACCCATTTATAGCCTGTTCTCTTCTAGGAATTTGTTACTGTCTCTGAAATCCTATTCATGATATAAGCATTCTTATACAACACGAAAGAATATGCATCAATGACTGTCAAACCTTTGAGGCACCAAAATCAACTGCAGATACCTGTGCTCCACTCAAGACTTCAGAGTTTCTCTTCACTTGTTCTGGGATGGGTCTAGGAATTTGATTTGCTAACAAGTTCCCAAGTGATGCAGATGCTGTTGGTTAGTAAACACACATGGAGAACCATTGCTATAGATCTCTAATGTCTTACCAAAGCTGCCTTCCACTTCTTGCTTTAACTAGAATCTTGCCATCCATCCCTTGTAGCCCTTGCAAGTTAATTGCTGTTATTTCTTCCTCACTCTGGTTTTCTGTCTTGTTTCTGGCCTAGATTCTAGGGAAAATCACTTTATCTTGTCATTTCCCCTCACCTGTGATCCTTTTTCCCTGCTTCCCCAGAAGAACCTTCAACCAAAATCTTCTGCTTCTATACCCTGGCTACTTAGAGAAAAATCACATGGCCATATGAATTGATGCCCCTACAAATTCATGTCCAAACTCAAGTGAGAACTGAGCCCAAAAAGCCAACTAGCAAATCAAAAGTTTGCTAGTCATTAAACTTTATTCATTTTCAGATATCTCTTTCAGGTTCCACATTTTCCACTCCTCTCCAGGAAGACCGTATTATTAGCCCTCAGATCTCTCATCTTGCCAAGCTATCATCATGGTTGTGGTAGGCAGAATTCTGAAATAATGCCATGATTTCTCCCCGTAATCTTCAGGGCTGTTAATAGGCTAGATTTTACTCCCAAGATTTTTTTGTTTGTTTTTATTTATTTATTTATGTTTTATTTTATTTTATTTTTATTTTTTTGTAGAGACAGAGTCTCACTTTATTGCCCTTGATAGAGTGCCGTGGCATCACACAGCTCACAGCAACCTCCAACTCCTGGCTTAGGCGATTCTCTTGCTACAGCCTCCCCAGTAGCTGGGACTACAGGCGTACCCCACAACGCCCGGTTATTCTCCCATGATTATTTTTCAAGAATAAGGAATAGGAGACTTTTCCAAATGTTCCTCACCAAATCACAAAAGCACTTTAATACTCCAAAGTTGTCTCTGGCTGTTAATCAAAAAGGAAGTCAGAGAGATTCCAAGTGTGTGAAAGATTTCTTGTGCCATTGATAGCTTTAAAGATAAAGATGAAGGAGCCACATGGGGAAGGATGCAGCAACTCCAATTAGAGATACCTGGCTAACAGCCAACAAGAAAATCGAGCTCTGTCTTATAGCCAAAATGAACTGAATTCTGACCACCTCCATGGCTTTGTTTTTTGTTGTTCTTGTTTTTTATTGAGACAGAGTCTCACTATGTTGCCCTTGGTAGAGTGCGTGGTGTCACAGTTCACAGGAACCTCAAACTCTTAGACTTAAGCAATTCTCTTGCCTCAGCCTCCTAAGTAACTGGGACTATAGGCACCCACCACAATGCCTGGCTATTTTTGTTGTTGTCATCATTGTTTAGCAGGCCCAGGCCGGGTTTGAACCCACCAGCCCCAGTGTATGTGGTTGGCGCCCTCACCACTGAGCTATGAGCACGGAGCCCACCTCTGACTTTGTATACATATTTGTCCCCAGAGCAACCCCCAACTCTGCTGACACCTTGGTTTTGGCCCTGTAAGATGCTAAGGAGATGATGAGCCTGCCCAGATTTCTGACCTATAAAAACATGAGATAATCGATGGTGGTTGTTTTAAGACTTTAAGTTTGTGGTAATGTGTTATGGAGCCTCTGATTGAAAGGTTTGGTTAGTGTTCCCTTATCCTGTCAGCCTCCCCTCCCCCTGTGCTCTACACTCCCACTCTAGCCAGCAATAGAGGGCAGTGACTAAGCATTGGCCTGCATCCATCTGCAGCACTTACCAGCTGGGAGAACTGCCTGACCTCTGCACCTCCATTCCATTGACTGTATAATCTATTATATGTCTCATAGACTGGAGGACAAGGTGACTTGGTATCTGTAAAGCATTAGAACAGGATGGCACGTTTCTATTGCTAGGTGAGCTGCTCCTGCTACTACTTGTACTGCCCTCTCACTATTTCTGCTCCTCAGGGAACTGCCACCGTTCTTTACCCAATTTCACTCATGTCTTCAAACTTCCTTTCTGCTATCTTGACACTAGCACTTAAAAATTGTTTAATACCATAAAGGCTTATACATGGCCATAAAAAGTTCACATTTCCAGGCTATTATAGAAATAAAAAGTGAAAGGGGAGTCTACTTATGATGCTTTGATATAGGCTTCCAGGTCCTTATAAAAACACATTTGCAAACACATAGATGCACACATGGGGTTTTGTTAGCTTTACATAACTGATGAGCACCAGCCAGGAATATTACTCTGTGACTTCATTTCACTTAGCGTATCTTGGTAATATCTATTGCTTACTTTGGGTTTTAAATGGTTACAAAATTCCCTGGTTTGGATGTGCCATGATTCATTTTACCATGACTCTCCCACAATTCAGTTGTTTCCTATTTGTCATTTCTACAAATAAGACTGAGAAGAAAATCCCTGAGTAAAAATTCTTAGTGTACATGTGTAAGTGTGTCAGTAGTTCCCTAGTAATGGAATTGCATATTTTAATTTTAATTTTCACAGTTATGACCAAATTGCCCTTCATAAAGTCTGTACCAATTTGCCCATTCTTTTACAGGGTATAAAGGGGCCTGTTTCCCCACTGAACTGTAGTCCCAGCTACTCTGGTGGCTAAGGCAAGAGAATCGCCTAAGCCCAGGAAGTGTAGGTTGCTGTGAGCTGTGACGCCACCGTAGTCTACCGAGGGCGACAAAGTGCGACTCTGTCTCTAAAATAAAAAAAAAAAAAAGAGTTCAAAGTGTCAGTTATACAAGATGAATAAGTCCTACTGTACAGCATAGTAGCCAATAAGTATTGTACACTTAAAATTTTGATAAGCATAGATCATTTTTTTTTTTTTTTTGAGACAGTGTCTCTGTTTGTCACCCTGGGTAGAGTGCTATGATGTCACAGCTCACAGCAACCTCAAACTCTTGGGCTCAAGCAATCCTCTTGCCTCAGCCTCCCTGTTCCTGCCACAGCACCCAGCTTTTCTTTCTTTCTTTCTTTTTTTTTTTTTTTGCAGTTTATGGCCAGGGCTGGGTTTGAACTCACCACCTCTGGC
>CAUYPK010080337.1:0-42558 GCA_963574355.1 Loris lydekkerianus
CCAACTATAGCACAAGACTATGAGGAAAGGACCAAGGAAGGGGAAGGGAGGGGGGAGGTTTGGGTGGAGGGAGGGTGATGGGTTGGGCCACATCTATGGTGCATATTTTTATCTATAATAATAATAAAATAATAATAATAAAAAAAAATTAAAGTGTTCTGAGTCTGAGCTTTTTTATTTTCTGCATACGTCATACCCAAGTTAGTTGATGTATACTCTTAAATCTCTAAATTTTGATGATAAGGGTTACCACCAGGTAAGATTTCTTTAAATTCTTTCTTTTTTTTTTTTTTTTTTTTTTGAGATAGTTTCTAAATTTGTCATCCTTGGTAAAGTGCCATGACATCATAGCTCACAGCAACCTCAAACTCCTGGGCTTAAGCAATTCTCTTGCCTCAGCCTCCCAAGCAGAGGCCCCCGCCACAGTGCCCGGCTATTTTTTGAGACGAGGTGTCACTCTGGCTCAGGCTGATCTCAAACAATCCACCCGCCTCGGCCTCCCAAGTGCTGGGATTACGGGTGTGAGCCACCTAACCCAGCCTTCTTTAAAATCTTTAGTGCTGGTAATAGAATGAAATGAACCTCAGTTTTCAATACATCTATAAATTTATATGTAAATTCCACTCAATTGCATTTCAGGCAGCATTTTAGTTCTATTATCCCACCTGGATGTGATGAACGAAGGGAGGATACGTTATTGCCTTATAGAAACTAGCAGTGTAAATGCCCTTTGATTCCTTGTGTAACGAATAAAGCAGAAAACCAGCAAGCAGAGCCAATGCAGTGTTTATCAGTCATACTTAATATGCCTTTGAAAGTAACATCACTACTCACCCCACAGTGATATCAAATATGTTACTGCCCACAGAGCTTGACACAGCCATGTCTCCTAGGCCTTTCCGAGCGACAATCACACTGGTGATGAGGTCAGGAATTGACGTGCCTGCTGCTAGGATTGTCAAACCCATAATCTCTTCAGAAATCCCTATTGTTTCACCAACCTGGTAAACAGCAACAGTCATAAGAAACCATAGCAACAGCAGGTAAAAAATCCTGAGGCTCTTCAAAGCACCAACCATGTACTACTACTTCATGCAAACAGAACGCCTTCTGAGGAGCTGACACAATCCCTCAGCCCAAGTGAGGGAGGGTGATGGTGGAACTGACAGCTGGGGGTATGACCACAGGAAGAGCAAGGCAACTGCTGCACCCTCTACCTCCCCACAAGAACTGCCCTGCCAAAGATCTGCTCATGTCCCTATGTCCATTTCCAGAAACATGCCCACCTGCTGTGTGCCAGGAACTAAGGTGAAGGCAGAGATGGACATAGGAGCAATACAACAGACCCTGTTCTCAGCCTAGTGAGAGGGAGAAGCTTGTGAACAACAATTGTAGTTCTGTGCTAAGTTCAATGTTCTAGGCAGAAAAGAAAAGCCCTGGGCACTCAGAGGAAGACTAACTAAATGCCATGAGCTGGCTATCAGGATTTCTCCAGGTGAGAGTGGTGGACCGCATGGCAGAGATTAAGCTAATAAGATGCAGTCAGCTGGCTGTAATCAGGATGTGAAGGGCTGTCCATGTCATGCTGCAGTATAAGACAGAAAAGTCACACTTGAAAAGCACTACACTCACTGGAATCAAAAGTCTGCAAACAGCATAGAAATTGCACAAATTTCCTTGATCCTTGACAGTCACAAGGTACTGAAAATTTATCCTGAATGAAAAAAAGTGTCCTTGGGACCTGCTGGTGGAGGATTTAGTTCCTGCTGTTCACTTACCTGGTGAGCCCACCACACCATGAGGTATGAGAACATGGCTATCCATATGATGGATCCCAGGAAGGTGATAACAAAAAACTTCCTAGACTCCTGTTTGAAAGTTTGAAAAATGAAGAGAAATAAGTTGCAGAGGCTAATGGTCTTTGGCCCTTCTGAGGAAGCCCCAGAATCAGTGACGAGGTCCCATGGAAGAGTGGTGGTGAGGACCTGGAGATACTTGAGCTGAGGGCTGTCTCTCCAGAAAGGACCTTGAGATGGATGGAAAGGAATGGGCAGAGGGGACACCTGCAGGGAAGTCTAACCAGTGGGGTGTTCAGCAGTCACCAGACAGAAGAGAGCTATTTGCTTGCCCTAGAACCAGACCAATCTAAGAACTGCCGTCATACTCCTTTCTAGACCCAGAGACAGAATATAGACTACTTTTGGATGGAGTACATTAGACTTTTCCCTACAATAGGATATTTGGGTAGAAATAGTAGTCATCTCCCTGGGTTTTGAGGTATTCTACCGAAATAAGAAAGAAGTATAGTGGCATCATTCCCAAATTAAAATAAAGAAACTGACATAGGAGTCAAGGAGGTACTAGTTTATGCTGCTTTTAGTGGTAGAAATAAGCCACATTTGAGGTCTAGGGCCCCCTAACCCCAGTGGTATGTCCCCTAGGCACATATGGTCCTCTCCAAAGCTATGGCCCTTTCCCAGATCTTCTCTGTGGTGAAGGCTTGGTTTTCCCTGCCCTCTCCTGTCTTTGGAATGTGAGCCCTGGGAGCCTAGAGACCCCACAGCCTCCCTGGGAATAGAAAACCTGAGACACAGCTGGGCACACTCACCTGCCTCCGGACATCGGGCACTGTCAGCCACAGTGGGAATACAATGGGCAGGAGGAAGAGGTAAATGGCCTGCTTCTGCCTGGTCTCGGGCCAGTCCAAGGACAGAGGCTCCTCATTTCCCCACTCCTCCTCATCTTCATCCTCATCCTCATCCTCCTCTTCTTCCTCTTCACTATCACCTCCATCACTTCCACCTTCACCATCACCTTTCTCATTATTTTTGGCTTCATCTTGATTTTCAGCTTTGGATTTCTGGCCTTCACTTTCATCTTCAGCATCTATCATTTCACTATTTTCTCCCGCTTGGATTTCTCCTTCACTTTCCTTGTCTCCTTTTCCTTCTGCTTCAGTTTCACTTTCAAGTTCATCTCCTTTTCCTTCTGCTTCACCTTCATGCTCGACTCCTTTTCCTTCTACTTCAGTTTCACCTTCATGCTCATCTTCTTTTCCTCCTTCTGCTTCAGTTTCACCATCACTTCCATCTCCTTTTTCTTCTGCTTCAGTTTCACCTTCACTTTCATTTTCTCCTTTTCCATCTGCTTCAATTACACCTTCACTTTCATCTTCTTTTCCTTCTTCTACTTCAATTTTACCTTCATTTTTACCAATTCCTTTTCCTTCTGCTTCAATTTCACCTTCATGTTCATCTTTTCCTTTTTCTTCTGCTTCTGCTTCGATTTCACCTTCACTTTCATTGACTCCTTTTCCTTCTGCTTCAATTTCACCTTCATGTTCATCTCCTTTCCCATCTGTCTTAATGTCACTGTCACCTGGTTGAATTTCATCTCCATATTTCTCTCCAATTTCACCTTCACAAAGAGTTTCACCCTCTTCACCTGTCATTTCACCTGGGTTCTCAGCTCCTGCCTCATCTCCCTGAAATCCAAAGCCAATACATTAATGCATGGTAACTGCTCTGCTTGATTTCCTTCCTAGATTCTCCTCCATTTTTTTATTGATGTTCTTAGAATATATCAAAAAACTTAACTATGAGAAGAAACCTAATGAGAAATCATTCAGAAAAATTCTCAGTACAATATTCCCACCCAATGGTTGTCCAGCTTTTGTTTGATCATTTTCTGGGATACAGAACTCACCACCAAAAGCAGCTTCTGTCATCTTTGACATCTCTGATTGAAGACCATATTTATATCAAAGACCTAAATACATACATACACACAGAGAGAGACACACACACACATACACACCCATGTACAAGTTTACTCTTTGGTGCCATATAGAAAAAGTCCAATTACTCTTCCATGGGACGGCTCTCTCCCTGGGTTAAAGATTCCCAGGTCCTTCTGTCATTTCCCCCATCCTATAGCCTAGAACCTCCTCCCTATGTTGGTGAACTCACTCCCAATTGGTTTATGTCCCATGAGTAGGGGATCCAAAACTGAACATAGAACACTGCAAAGTGAACAGAACTACCACCTCCCTTGTCTTAGATACCATTCTTCTATTAATATTGCCTAACATGGCATGACATCCTTTCGTGTTCACAACACATTGCTGAGTCTACTAAAACTCCTAAATTGTTTTGTTACTTGATATGTACAAAATAGTGATAATGCCTGTTTATTGAAAGTTTTATGTGCTAGGCACCATGATAAATGGTTTGATAATAATGATATTTACCATGTTTCATGAGACAATTCATTATAGAATTATGGCCATTTTACACATGGAGAAACTAGAATAAAAAAGGAGCTAAATAACTTGTCTATATGGTTTGTAAAACCATTGTCTATATGGTTTGTAAGTGATGAAGGTGGGCTTTGACTATGCATAGTCCATCAAGGTACCCTGCTGTAGAAGTGCCAGGACGGAATAAGATCTTGGGTTCCAAACCTGGTAGTCTAAAGAGCTTATTATAAATACAAGATTTCCCAGCCCCACCTGGACCAACTAAATTAGAATCTCTGAGATTAGAAGGTAGGAGTCTGTACCTTAGCATGCTCACAAGTGCTCCTAATACATACATCTGTAGACCAGTGTTTGAGAACCATAGACTGTCTAAAAGCCATTGAAACTGGGCACGGTGGTGTGTGTCTATAATCCCAGCCTCTTGGAAGGCAGATGCCTGAAGATTGCTTGAGTCCTAGAGTTTGAGGTGAGTAGCCATTGCAATCCACCCTAGGCAACATAGTAGACCTCATCTCTCCAAAACAAATTTTAATAATTTTTTTTTTTTAAAGCCATTGATTCTGAGGGTCCTCACGTTAGTTACCCAACTAACTTATAACAACATTCTGGCCTAGTCCCTTAAGTAAATGACCTGGGCTATGTGCTTATGGAGTAAACACATTGTCTACAACTAATGTCATGATACTGGCAACCCCAAAGGATGTTCAGTGATTCTCAACACTCTTGTGTATTTAAATCACCTTGAGGCTTTAAAAACCATTGATGCCCAAAGACTTGCCCCAGATATTCTGATTTAATTGACAGAGGGTGAGGTTGGGCCATGTTTTAAAAATTTCCCCAAATTATTCCAGTATGCAACCAGGGTTGAGAACCTCCAATGAAATTAAATAGTATATGGTCAGTCCTATGCTGTAAACTTGGAATGAAGAATGAGTAGATTTTAGTCTAAAATAGCTCCCCATCCCCACCCTTCATCAGATGGAGAATGCTTCCTAGAGAAGATAACAAGTCATTTAAATCAATAGGTATGGGAATATCTGCCCAGCCTTCGTCCTCTTCTCTGAGGGCTGTCACCCTCAAAAGGGACCCCCAATGGCTACCTTCTTCCATGTTGGAGTCAAGTCAGCTGGCCACAGCTGATTGGACACAAGCTGGATCCCTGACCCATAGGTAGGTTGAACAGATCCTCTAAGACTGGGAACATCTGTGAGTGAGGTGGTGGTTTAGGGTTATGTGTGTTAGTGAATAAGGAAATAAATGAAGCCAGGCTGCTAAGAGAGGCTAAGTGATAGAAAAGAAACAGAAAAGAGGAAGTGGAGTGAGAAGTTACTCAGATGCCTTCTCAGGCCTACGTCCAGGTCCTCATGAGACCAAACTTCACTTCCTGCCCTGGGATTCTAGGGGATACCTCTGTATCCTCTTAATTTCTTTTATATGAGCAGTCTGTAATGGACCTACTCGGGTCACTCATGATACCAGGAAGATGTCTTAGGCACTGAACCCAAAGTTGCTGGCCTAAGAATGAGATATAATAGAGTGCTTCTGGGTACTAAATATAAAAAACAAACAGGGATAGAACTTGCAGACTAAATGTGTATTTACTGTCAGTCACTCAACCTATCTGGAGCACAGCTGTGCTCCAAGCATTGTTTCCCACTATGGGGGAGACAGAGGTGACTCAGACTTGACTCCTGCCTTCGGGAACCTCACCATCTTATAGGGAAACTAAGGCTCTGAATATAGGGAAGGCAGTGGTAAGAGCACTGAGACAGGTGCAGGGCACCATAAACATTCAGATCTGGGTGCATCAAGGATGCTACCTGACGTGGGAGGTATTTACACTGGGCCTGGAGAGGCAGGTAAAGTGAGGAAACATGAAGATGGAGGGAAAAGGGCATTCTAGGGAGAGGAAACCATGGGAGCCAAGGCCTGAGGATAAGACATCCAGTTTGGCTGGAGCATGGTAGAAGAAGAGGCTATGAGGCTGTAAAGGCAGGGCAGGGTCAGGACTCAGAAGGCTCTGTAGGCGAGGCTGAACTGACTGACCAGGAAATGCCTTTAGCCAGCAAACCCTTCCACCTGCACTTCAAGCTGCCTGGTGCTCCAGAGTGGCCTGGTTGCTAAGGACAGACCCACTAACAATCCTTATGTTCTTGTAGCATGTGACAGTTCAGAATACATTCTCAATATATTGGTTCATTCATACTAAGATGTTACAGTGAGTTAACTAGTCCCATGAGGTATTTGTATTTTAAAGTAATCTTCAGAGAAAAATCAGGCTCATGCCAGAGAAATGAACTTCAAATGGGACTTAAGACCTTCAGGGAGGAAGTATTTTTGGCCAGCAAGTCCTACCCCGGGCCTCTCAAATTTCTCCACCTATGCAGAGGCTGGGTGCCTACCTGACCAGCTGGATCTTCCTCCTGATCTCCCTCGACGTCTGGAGCAGGGGCTGGTGTGACCGTGACCGCAGGGAGCTCGGCTGGCTCCTCTTTAAAGGACAAACATGGATTAGATCAGAAGAGCAGACCGGGTTCTAAGGGAAGCTGACAGACACTAGTGTGAATGGCTACAGGTATACTGGCTTCAGGGTTCTGAGAGGTTTATTTGGGCGGAATTTCTTGTTGGTGGGAAAATTAAGATGATGAGAGGTAAATTGTTGTTATTGCTGTGTCCACTGAGATATCTGCAGATGAGAGGACAGCTGGGAAGTGTCCATCCTTGCACGCATGTATTCATAGACATTAATACTGTAAACAGTTTGGGCAAATGGAGCAGAGAGAGTGCAAAGCTCCTAGCACTCAAGGTCTGACCCTTTGGAAAGGATCTTGCTATTTCAAAGCAGCAGCTATGGAGCTTTCAAACAGGATTGAGGGGAAAAGAGACTTGGAAAGCCTGGAGAGCTAGGTGTAGGTATAAGCTCTCTCACTTCTTAGCTGTGTGATTTCAGGCAAGTCACTTGACCTCTCTGAGCCTCGGTTTCCTTTTCTGTAGGGTAGGAAGAATGTCTGCTGGTCTACCTCCCTCCCTGGGTTGCTGGGTAGATCAGGGAGTCCTGATGTGCTGTGCAAAACCCATATGGCAGGAGCTGTCCCACTCCCCCAATCCTAGCTGCCACACAGATACTGGATTTCTGTGACACCAGACCCCTGGTAGCCTTCCCTTACTGGCTTTGCTGATTTAAGATCAATTACTAGCAACTCTGTTCTTGTGCAGAAGTGACAGGAAGAAGAAATAGAGTCCCATTTGGAATGAGATTTAGCAAAAAAATGAAATGATTCTTCAACAACCCTCTGGCCTCCCTTTGCCTACCTCATCTGAGAGGAAGGGAAAGGAAGCTGTGCAGGGCCACTCAGGCCAGCAGCCACTTCAGAGCACACTGGAAGGAGGAGCCTGGCGTGAAGCGGTGTATGGGGCAGCATCAGAATACACTCTAACCTAGTGTCTCAGAGAGGCCAAAAGGAGTGCCTCAGTCCCTGGCCTGGGCCAGCTGCTGCTCCAGGCCAAGCTCACCATGGACAGGAGGAAGGGAGGTGGCAGGAGAAAACTCGCTGGTCTGGCCATCCTCTCACCTTCTGGTTTGTTTTCTGCTTTGGCCTGGGGATGGGCTCTGGCCTCCTGATTCAAGCTCTCCTCCTCCTTGTCCTTGGAGGGGCGGGCTGCAAATGAAAACGATACACATCTTATCTGGGATCATAGTGTCATCCCTGCCATGCCCTTTCAATTAGGATGGTCAGCTGAGTAACCAGAGCAGCCAGTGGGTGGGAAAAGGCTGGCCTGGAGGGTCCCAAGTCTGGATTCTGATCCTGCTAGAGTTGTTCATGTTGCCCAATTCCCAAACATTTGTCTTAAATTCTCTGCATTGTCACTAACTGGCTGTGACCTAGGGCAAGTCACTTCCCCTCTCAAAGCCTATTTCCTCTCCTATAAAATGGTATGATTGGACTTAAGAGCAAAAACTAGGATTTATTGCTTTTATGAGCTCTAGCAGTGGTTGCTTGAGCACTGAATGGAGAAAGATTCTGAACCAAACTTGGTAGGAAAGTACCATGATTGAGCAGTGATGTCTGTGATGAGCAGGGAATGGAGGAATAATTGCAGGGAGATGTTTTTGTCACTTGAACTATACTACCTGTAAGGTCCTTTGCAGCTTCCTTCCTGGGGAAATTACAGATGGCCGTGTTCATGAACCTCCCCTCTACAGTGCAAAAAGGGAAATACTTGACCAATAGCTTGTCAGCTACATCTTCCTTTATTTTATTTTTAAGGAAATATTATTTTATTTTTATCTTTTTTTTTTTCTTTTTTAAGAGACTGGGTCTGGCTCTGTCACCCAGGCTGGAGTGCAGTGATGCGATCACAGCTCACTGCTGCTTCCAACTCCTGGGTACAGGCGATCCTCCTGTCTCAGCCTCCCACATAGCTGAGACTATGCCAAGCTAATTGTTTTACTTTTTGCAGAGACAAAGATGAGTTCTCACTGTGTTGCCAGGCTGGTCTCAAATTCCCGATCTCAAGTGATTCTCCTGCCTCAGCTTCCCAAAGTGCTGGGATTACATACGTGAGCCACTGCGCCTGGGTGGCCACATTGTTTTTGGCCCTAGACACCCACCACTCTTTCTAGATCCTCATGCACACACTTTGCTGGAGGCCTACAGAGCAGCCTGTACATAATGGTGCTGCCCTGATTTTCAGGCCAGAAAAATGGGGAGGGTGGCTCTCTTCCAATGTGACTATTTGCCAGGTAACATGCAAAATGCTTTACGTGTGTAAATTTCAAGGTGGGAGATGAAGAGCGGACAGAAGCCGAGATGTAAGGCTCATGGGGATCTTCTTCATAGCTGTGGAGCCTGGGAGGGTGAGGAGAATGGCACGAATGACAAAACAAAGTGGTACCACGGAATTATAATGGATTTCAAGCTGACTGTACCCCATGAGCACTGGGTACCTTTGGATCTCTAAGCCTTAACATCCTCTCCCTAACATCCTCTCCCTAAAAAGGTAACACCATGATATAGCATAATAAATACAAAATATTTACAATAAATACAAAAATAAATACAAATGCTGATTTGCTGCAAAGTTCTAGCTTCACCTGTACTGTTATGCTACCGTGGATTCTGGAGCTTGAATCACGGTTCCATGACTTGTACTATAGCTGTGGACCTAGCAGGTTATCCCTTGACCTCTCTGTACCTCAGCTTCTTCATCCGTAAAATCTTCCAGAGTTGTTGACAGAGTCAATGAATTTATACATGAATTACTTAAAACAATGTCTGGTACTATATAAATTTGAGTTACAACAATGATGATGATGAATTGACAAAAGCAGTTGTGAGCAGCTGTCGCCCCTGGGAAGCAACCCTGCAGCGGTGAAGCCCAGTGTCCCAGGGGTCTGAGTTAGAAGGAACCCTGGAGATCTAGTCTAGTACAGACAGGCTGGGAGGAAACCAAAAAGGTGAAAGCTCTGCCTGGGTCTAGGATGGACAGGAAACAGATAAAAGGGCCTGGAATTTCCTCCTCTCAGCCTGCTCCTGCACTCTCAGACTTCAGCTGCCAAGGGCTAAGGCAATAAGCTCCCTGTGCAGAGCCGCCACTATGATTTGTGGTCCCTTAAAGTGGCCTGCCCAGCAGGTTCTCATCAGAACGGAAGCGTCAGGAGGCCAGCATACCACTGCCTCCTTCATCCCGACAACTCCAGCAGCCCCAAGGCATTAACCAAGCACTGCAATCTTCTGTTGAGCAACGTGTAGCTGTCATTGAAGGAGGTGCCTATTCTGGGATTGAGAACATTTGCTGACTGTTGACTGGAGGGGCTGGCAAGAAAAAGCAAGTTTCCTTCTTTCCTTATCATCCCTCATCATATACTCTAGCCTCTCATTTCCCATGTCACTGCGGAAAACAAGTCAGCTGCAGGGTCTCCCCCACCTCCTGTCACACACATCCAGGTGAAATGACCAGAAGGTGCCTGGCACCCCAAAGAGGAAAAGCTTCTTCACAGGACAGCTGAGAGTTCAGACCACAGGAAATGTCTCTTCCACTGATCAGTGGAAAGAGCTGGGAGACCTATGAAGGGTGGAAACATCTGGAAGGCCATCTGGAAACAGCACATGGAAACACAAGCATTTATCTGGAAAGCCGTGGGAACAAAGGCCCTCATCACAGCCTTGTGTGGTCCCAGCCCCTCCTGGATGGAGTCTCGGGATGTGGAATCAGGGATGGCCTCTCTGAGCAGGCCTGCAGCCCAGAGCACATGTGCACATCACCATTCGGCTTGTGGCCACTCCACACCCCACCACACACAAAGATGATGTATAAGCATGCTTGTCTCCACTGTACTGACAGGCACTGCCTCCGAGTGCTTGTTTCCTCACATGGCCTCTCCCCTCTGAGTGTGGCAGGATCATCTCTTTAGCATCAATCTCCTGTGACCTCAGCCTGGCCTGGACATCACATAATCCTGTTAGGGTAAGTAGGCCAGCTGGTAGTGGAGGCTGTTAAAGTGGCCCAGGAGTGGGCCCTGCAGTCCCATTCAAGAGAAGGGCTTATCTTCAGCACTTTGCTAGCATCAGTGATTCCCTTGGGAGTGGCCCATCATGACCCAGGGATACTGCTTTCTTCACAGGGCCCCGGGGAGATGTGCAACCAACACTCATCACCTAGAGGCTACCAGGTGCTGCAGATTCTATTCTGGAAACCCCAGAGGTACTGTTTTCCTGGAGCTGACGCTTGGGGGTGGCCTCTTACAATGTCTGCTGAGGCCCACCTTGAGACATTTCCAAGGAACCTTTCATTACTTGTCTTTGATGCTGCTTTTCACAGTACAGTATACTTGCTTCGGCTGCCCAAGGACCCAATATTTTGTCTGAAAAGGATTTTTCAGGTCCCGAGGAAACTTCTGAGCCCTCCAAATTTGTTGTTAAGCCAGAAAGTCAGTCAGGATACTCCCCAGGGCTTCGTAGGTCCTTCTGTCATATTCCGCTCAGCCCAACTGCAGTCAGAGCCCTTGGCTTTTGTCCGAAGGCCTATGTTTCTTTGGCCTCCTGCATGGGTTCGAATTCTTCACCAAAGCCCCAGAGAAACAGGGGTGCAAGAGGAGCAGGATAGTATGTAGGAGGTGCCCTTTAAGGTGCCTGAGAAGCATGTTGGGTGCAGCTTTCTGGAGAAGGGGGGCCGAAGGCAGGACTTGATAAGGTAGCTGGTGAGAATCTCAACTGCGGCCATCTCTCATTCATCGAGTTGGACCTCAATCCCCCTTGTACTTTGGACCCTGCTCCTACCCTCACCATACCCATAAGTGATCCTGGCAGCTCCCAGGGTGTCCTTGAGATTCCTGGATAGGGGAGGGTTAGCAGGCTTCCTAGGACTCCAGTGCTATATACAAAGTAAAGGGAAGGGCTACTCCGAGCTTCTGGGTGGTGAAGCCCTATAGAGCCCTACAGGTATCCCCAGAAGCAGCCCTGGACAGTCAGCCTGGGCCAATCTGCCTAGTTGGAAACTCTCTGTGGGACATTAGAACCAACTCCTAGGCAGTGAGCTCTGCAGGGAAACCACCGAGAGCAGCCCCAACACAGACTTGTGCAGAGCATGTGGCGCTCAGTCTAACTGCAGGTGAGCCCCTTCATTATAGGGAGGGACACTGAGACGGGGACATGGAGGAGTGTGGATACCTAAGGACTTGTGGCCCTCTCTTGGTGAGTCCACTGTCTCTGCCTGCACCTTCTCTCCCAGTCTGCCTGCCTTTTAATATCCACTCTTCCCTCTGCTAACTCTCTTCTCACCCCATACCCACTGCCTCTCAGATCTCTAGGTCTCAGTTCTTCTCAGCTGCAAGAGGGAAGAAGTGGGTGGGGCAGATCACACAGATCTGGGGAGGCCTTGCTTACCTTCCCCCAAGGGGTCCAGGCTGTGGAGCATGAGCTGGTAGATGGTGCTGCGGATGGTGCTGTTGTGCAGAGAGGCCGAGCTGCTCCCTCGGGTCAGCAAGGACGGCAGCTGAGCAAGAGGAGAGCCGCACAGGCTTCAGGGGACCCCTGCCCAGGGCAGGGGAGGAACCACACAACCACCTCACTAACCTTGCCTCCTTCCCATAGAGACAAGGGAGAAAGCACAGATCTTGACCTCCCCTCTTCCTTCACCTCCAGCCAGCACAGTTACACTGCTTGCTTTCTCGGCCACCCCTCCACTCATCCATGACTGGCTCCTTCTACATACAGAACGATTCACCTTCTGTATTAAGGAAACCACGTTACCAAGGGTTTGCGCATCCCTGCAAGCACACCTTCATAGAACATACCCTCACCCACACACCACCAAGTCAGACTCCTTGAATAGGGGGCCAGCATTATTGTGTTTTATCACTGCCCCACCTCCAGAGATAACCAAAGGTATGATCCCCATCTACAGAAAATGGAATAAAAACTCAAAACAACCTAGCTGGCTTATCCAAGGTCATGCAAGGAGTGAATGAAAATGTCAAACTAGTACCCAGGTCTTCTGATTCTCAGTTGATTTTTGTTTCTACCCGCATGCTCAAATTTACAGGCACACACACACACACACATGCACACACACACACAGACACACACACAGCTGTACTGTACACAGATGTGACGCACGTTTATTCATAGTGACACACATAGAAATAGCATCTGATTTACAAGGAAACATCCAAAGACAACACTTCAGCCCTTGCTCATTCCTTTCCCTCCCTCTCCTTGCCTCCCTCCCTTCCCCTCCCGCCGCCCCCTTATGCCCCTGGATCTGAACTCTCCTGCCATCTAGTGGCTGTGGTAAAACAGTACTTCACAACAGGTCTAGGGATTTCTCATAGGATGTTGACAGCTATGTCTAGGGAAATCCCTAGACTCTGTCTCCTAAAAGAAAAGAAAAGAAAAAGAGGGGAGGGGAGAGGATAAAGAAGAGGGTAAAGGAGAGGAGAGGGGAGGGGAGGTGAGGGGAGAGGAGAGGAGAGGGGAGGGGAGGGGAGGGGAGGGGAGAGGAGAGGACTTCAAACACCTTCCCCCTCCAGTTCCCCTCCTATCTTTCTCTTGGCTCTGGGGAATCCAAAAGCCACATTAGACTTTTATATCAAACAATCATACAATGTTGGGCTACAAAATAGGACTTGAATTAATCTAGTCCAGTCATTTTATAGATGCAGAATCTGAAGCCCAAGGTCACAAAGCAAGCTGGAGGCACAGCCAGCTACAACATGCAGACTTAGCTCCCAAACCAGCGCTTCCTCAAAGACCACCTGGAGGTAAGAGCTCAGTCCTTCCCTGGCTTACCCTGGTAGCATTCCCAGGAGCTCCCAAGGCCTAAGCACAGCCAGGCTCCCAGCATCAGAGCCAAAGTGGGTTTGTGGCCATGTGCTTAGACCCTGAAGTGTCCCCACCCGGCAGACTGCATATGGCACCCACCTTCAGCTTCTTGTTATCCTGTAGCTCATCCACCGCAATGGCCCCATCGCCCGGCTGCAAAGAGGGACAGGAGTCACGGGATATGGTAGAGAGACCCTCACCCTTTCTTCCTACTTCCCTCTCTCTCCCGAGAAGCCCTCAGGTTGGAACACAGAAACACGCCCTGTGATAACCTGGTCTCAGAAAATGTTTTAACATGCCCAAACCCCCAATGTGACCGTCTACAATCTGGCTTCAACCTGCACACAGTATCCCTGCCAAGTGTGTCCACTCACTACAGTCCAGTAACACTGATAGTCCTTCGGTTCCTCAAACGTGCCATCCTCTTCACCCACCTGAAACCCTCATCCCAGGGCACCCCCCTGGTGGTAATGCACTTTCCCTCACTCCTCAGGCTTCAGGTCTCCACTTAAATGTCACCTTCCCCTGGGACGCTAAGTATAATTCTCTTTTATAGACTCCTGTTCTCTTCCTTCGTTGCACTTTCCCCAATTTATCTGTATGTTATTTGTTAATAAGTATACAAACGAATGGACTTCCCCATTAGCATCTTGAAGGCAGACTATCCTATTCCACTGTGTGGCCAGCATGAGAACATTGCCCAGCACTTAGCACAGATTCAATAAATATTTATTAATTGAATGAGTGAATGGTCCTCTAAATACAATCTATTGTAACTCCTGTTCCCTGTTCATGCCTCTTCTCCCTCCCTAAAATGCCTTCTGCACTCCTCTCTGCCTACCCCCTGCTATCTGTTTTTTATAATATTAAGGTTAAATTCTTGTATGAAACTTTCCCAAATGGCCCCTTCCACTCCCACCACCACCCTCACTGCTGCTCACTACAATACCTCTTTCCTCAAAAACTGTGTAAATAACAATAAACATATTTTGTAATACTAAAATCAGCTGTGTAATCAGATAAGCATTAGTGTCTCAGGAAAGCTGTGGGGCAGCCCTACACAATCTAAAATGAAAAGGCATTAAGCTTATAGTATTTACTGTACCAAGAGCTTGCCATTTTGCTTTAACAGTTTTGTTATACCATTTGAACTTTTTAAAAAAGCATCGTTTAGGCTCAGCACCCATAGCAAAGGGTTACGGTGCAAGCCACATGCACCAAGGCTGGCAGGTTCCAGCCTGGCCCAGGCCAGCTAAACAACAATAACAACTGCAACAAAAAAATAACCGGGTGTTGTGGCGGGCTCCTGTAGTCCCAGTTACTTGGGAGATGGAGGCAGGAGAATCGCGTAAGCCCAAGAGTTTGAGGTCGCTGTGAGCTGTGATGCCACAGCACTCTACCGTTGGCAACATAATGAGACTATGCCTCAAAAAAAAAAAAAAATTGTTTAATTTTTCACATACATGAATTGGCTACACAGCTAGACTCCACATTTTGCCATGTAATGAATTTATATGAGTAGTCATCTCTTTTTTGCCTAACCTGCAGCATAGTGGCTTGTACACAGTAGGTGCTCAGTAAAAGTGAGCTGAACGAGTGGATACTGCTCCCTAAAGATAACACTGGCCTCTATGCTATCTTCAGGCAGCAGCGTCACTACTGGATGCCCCCAGTAGTTGTCTTTACCTTCTCTTTGCTTCCCTCACCCCACCAACCTCCGTGGACAGAACAGAACTGAACTTGCTACATCCATGCCCCTGTTCAGCTCAGAAAACATAGAATATAGTGCCTGCTGGAGGGCCATCACTCATCCCCTAGTTTATTCATTCATTCAGTTAATATTTACTGAGCAACTGCTGTATGGTGCTGTCCTGGTGGCTTTAGAGATACGAAAATATTTGGAATATGGATCAAAGTCCAGAAAGAAGTTGAAACCAATGATAACAAAAATAACAAAGCAGAAGATGGTTCCTAAAATGAAAGGCATAGGTAAAGGTGCTGTGCCAGGGAGAGCAAAGAAGGCTTTCTAAAATAGGTAGAATTTGAGTAAGTTTTGAAGGATGAAGGAGGTTGGAACATTTGGATACACGTGATTGAATGAATGAATGCACATACAAATGAATGAAACAATCCGAAGGGGGTGCTGTGCATTTTAACAACCCCCTCTCAACTCTTTCATGACACACTTGTACGTTTACTGGGATTCAGGAGGCTATAGCACCAACCCCCTTTGGCCATCTCACTATTTATAATGTCCAATCCTACTCAATGAGTCAGCCCTCATTAGAGGCAAAGAATTCTGAGAGTTTAGGCTGTATCTTGGGGTGACTGTTTCTGTCCACAGAGGCACAGAGTAACTGATTTTTGCCCCATAGTGCCTGGCCCTGAAGGTTCAAGTCAAAATGCTTTTCTACAGGTTCACTGTTCATTGCTAACCTTAGTATGTACTTCCAGCTTTCTGAAGTTAATACAACTCCTTGAAATAGACCATGCTCACATTATTATAAATGTTTGCCTACATTTGGGTATGGTTGAAGGGATCATTTAGGGGTAGCAGAACTGGCAAATAGGCGCTTTCTGAATATGCCCTTGTAAGGAACACATTCACACACACATCCCACCCCCACACCCCCTATGTTACCCCATTCTCCTTCCTCTTCCTTCAGTCTTATCACCTCCACCTTTTTCTCCTCCCCAAAATTGTCAAAGTGGCTGAGGTAGTGGAAGAGGATGTCTTCCTGCCAGCCTAACACCCCAGCACCTGTGATGCCTCTGGCTGAGCTTGAACAATGGGATCCCTCACAGCTATTAATAAGAACCCGGGGGTGGGATGGGGGGCAAATTGTGGCAGCCCCTACAGGGGTTGTCCTCCTACCCTCCAACTTACATTTCTCACTCATGTAACAATTCCTGTTCTCGACCATTCATAACACAGTTCCTGAACCACACATTTTAGTCTGGATATTTTTATAAAAAATCCATTCAACAAATATTTACTGCATCCCTGAGTCTGAGTTCTGCCTTTACGCAGATTGCACTCTTCGCGTTAGCCCTTCACTGAACACAGTCTTGCCCCTGATCCACTCCATTTGTCTATGTTGGACACCTAGAAGTCCACACAAATTCCTCCTCCCCCTCAAAGCCCACACCCCATTAGCTGTCAGACCTAGGTCTCAAATTTGGCCTCATCTCTCCACTCTCCTGACTATAGTACTGCAACAGCTTATTGACTCCTGATCTGTTCCTCTTCTGGTTGGTTTATTGTCCACCTCTCAAATTTCTGAGCAAAGCACATCATGCCCCTCACACACCAGGAGCCCCCCACTCAGGTGAGACTCTAGACTCCTTAACTTAGCACACATCAGCCTCTGCTTACTTGCAGTCTACTGCTGCCCAATAGAAATAAAATGCAAGCCACAAGTATCATCTTAATTTTATTTTTCTCAAGAGCTGGACAGCCACCTCTGTGCTAGCAGAGACCTGGGCGTCCCCAGCCCCTTGGCTAGCCCTCGAAGCACAGCTCACAGTTTGAATCCTGTCGAGTCCTGGCTCTGTGGCAGTTCAGTTTAATTTTTTGCTAGCCATATTTCTTAAAAAGTAAAAGAAACAGGTAACATTAATTTCAATAATATTTTGGGTTAGGTTACACTTTACTTAACCCGATATGCCAAAAATAGAATTTCAACATGTTATTTATATTAAAAATACTGATATTTACATCCTTTTATCCATACTAAGCCTTTGAAGCCCAGTGTATATTTTATACTTACAGCACTTCTCAAAACAGACTATTCAGATCAAGTGCTCAGTAGTGGTATGTAGCTAGTGGCCACCCTGTGGAACAGCACAGACGTGGTCTTTCCACACTCCCTCATTCCTCTGGCCTTTGCACATTCCTTCCCCTTCTTCAGTCAGTGAACTCCTGCTTATATGTCAAGACTTAGCTAAGTGTCACGTCCCCTCTGGTCTGTTGAGAAGTACACTCTGCAGTACCCTCAGCATTTACCTGCATCGTTACACTTGACATTGTAA
Source organism: Loris lydekkerianus (assembly GCA_963574355.1). NCBI lineage: Eukaryota > Metazoa > Chordata > Mammalia > Primates > Lorisidae > Loris > Loris lydekkerianus. The sequence continues at coordinate 17,614 of CAUYPK010080337.1, forward strand.
CTATTGGCTTTACTGGTCTATCTACTCACTGAAGAATAATTACCACAAGCTGATGAAGCTTTAGCTTCTGGGCCCATCTCTTCCCTACATAAATGCTTTTCCAAGGCTTACACCTGATTCTGTAGCAATGAATTTACATTCTTTTTCTTAATTAACATTAGGCCCCACAAAAGCTAGATCAACTCTAGCTCCTCCATCAGCTTCATGGAGGAGCTCCTTGAGAGCTGGGGTAGAGCCTTCTTTATCGCCATATCACAGACCCTACACAGGCCTCGTACAAAGTTATTTAATGAATGTTTGCTGAATGGATGAATATTGGGGTTCTTTGGGGATTAGTCCCAGACTAGCTCTCACTTTCACAGTAGTATCAGTCAGTCCTTGATTTTAATTACCAGACATTTGTTGATGATTCACAAATTTCTACTTCTAGCCCAGACTTTATTCCTGAGCTTCAGACTCATCTGTGCAATTGTCTCTTGGCATATCCACTTAGAAGTGACCTACAAACCCAAAGTCATCATTCCAGCCTATACTTGAATCTGCCTATACTTCCTCAAGTCTTCACCTTCTCAGAAGATGGCACCACCATCTGCCCTGCTGCTCAAGCTTAGTGGTATACAGAAGGTGCCAAAGAAATGTATATACATGTTAAGAAAGGAAAAAAAACTGTAGTCAATGTGTAACAGGAAGTCATGTTTGACTTCTGCAATTGCAAGAGGTGCTCGACATGACTTCTATTATCAATATACTGTGTATATTGAATATTTCAATTTTAATGCACCTTTTTCCTTTCTTAAAATGCACATACATTTTTTTAGCATCATGTGCGTGTGTGTGTGTGTGTGTACCCCAAACAGCCTCCTAAGTGGACATTCTTCACACAGCAATTAGAGAGTGACCTTTTATTTTATTTTATTTTTTATTTTTTTGCCCTGGTCTTTATAGTTAGCACCAGCAACTAACTTTATATGCACATCAATTATTCCAGGGAATTTTGCCTACAAGGCTAACATCATAAAATCTCTTACAGTATTTACACCTCTATAAAGTTTCTCTAAGTGACACATTACATTGCAACCAGATCGACCTAGAGAGTGACCTTTTAAATAGGACTTTCATTACTTCAGTCCCCTGTTGAGTTTCAAACCAATCCAAACTCTGCATCCTGTGCACAGGGCCTTGCATGAAGTAGCTCCCTGCTCCTCTCCAGCAGCAGCCTGGACCACCGTCCCCAGTACTTCTACACTGACCTCCATTCTTTCTTCCAATAGGCCAAGCTTTTTCCCAGCTCTGAGCCTTTGCAAATACTATTCCCTCTTCCAGGAATTCTTGCCCATGCAGCGTGGGATGATTTCCCTTCTCACTCTATAAATCTCTGTTTGATCTCGTCTTCACCTAGAGGCCTCCCCTGCTCTCCCTCCCTAAAGGGGAGCTTGCTGTTTGAGGCCACTCTCTATCACACGCCCTGTTTATTTCCTTCACGGCTTTGTCATACCCTGAAATTACCTTCTTGATTTCATTCTTCTTGTTCATCATCCAAATGCCCACACTAAAAAGTCTTCTGTTGGTTTTATGTTTCCAATTAATTTGGGTGGCAGAGCATCTAGAAATCAGGCTGTTCTTTGTAGAACACCACGAATATCTCATTTCATATCTAATCCTATCGTCTGCGCTAGGACAAAATATTACTATGTTGTACAGATGCATGAAAAATCTCAACTGCAAACTTACACACATACCCAAGAAAACACCAAGCTGTTGGACTAGGCATGAGCCGATGTTTTGAATTTTCAGTTAATATTTGTTAGTTTTTTATGCATCCATCATATGCTAGTACCCACTAGCAGGTAAACAATGACAGCTTAAGAAAATTTTATGAGGAAAAGAAACCTTGAAATTGAGAATTCTACTCTTAACTATCTTTTCCTGACAACTGGAGGAAAGCTGACTATTATTCAAGGAGCTGAAGGAGGAAATGTTCAGCCCAGGCTAGGATGGCTCCTGGGGAGCACAGTGGATTTCTTACAGCCTAGTATGGGGGGGACCACAAAGGCAGGAGAGGCCTTGGTGGTTTTTTCCTGCCTACAGCCCCCTGTCTCCACGCAGACAGACGGCTACACAGGCCATTGATAGGAACCCTCGGGGTAAATGTCAACCCTAACAACAAAGTGGGGGAACAGCCCCCAAGGAGGCACCAGACTTGTCTGCTTGAGGTCTTGCTGGTTGGTTTAATGAAAAATCTTGCCAGGAAGAATACAGCCCCTCGGGCAGAATGATAGACTTTGCCCAGAGTTTCACATTCTGAAGTATTCTTGGGAGCAGAATGTGGGCATAGGGGCTTCGGCAGGGGCCCCCACTCGGCTTGGTCTCTGCTTTGTATCCCTCTTTGCTGATGGCTTTCCACAGGGCTGTCTTGCCAATAGCACACCTCCTGCAGGTGGCTGGTCCTTCCTGGCTAATCTTGTCCTGTAGAAAGAAGGGCCTCCTTGTCTTTCAATACCAATAAGGCTTTTCAGCCAGCCTAGCACCTCTACTCTGCTGTCAGTTGGCTTTCTGTGAAATAGTCACAGAAATGGTCGAGGCAGGTGAGAGATTTATCAATTTTGGCCAGCAAAAACCGGTATGAAGTTTCAGAGAGAGCTAAGTTAGACTCCGTGATAACCATATAAACGTTTAGCATTTCTTTACTGAGGTCATAAAAGGCATTCTCAAATATATGTCAATTTGACAATATTGTTTGAATTTTAGCTTTGGTTTTTTTTTTCAGCCAATATCAAAAGAGAGACTCTAAAACAGAGGTGTCCAACCTGTGCTCACAGGCCACATGCTGATTTTGTGAGGATGTTTTTGCTTATCTGTGGTGTCAGATACTTGTGAAAAGTGTGATCAGATGTTTTTTCTTTTTTTGTTTTTTCTTTTTGCTAATTGGTTTTTGTTAGTGTTTGTATATTTAGTATGTGGCCCAAGACAATTCTTCATCCAATGTGCAACAGAGAAAAATAAGGGCAGACATCCTTGCTCTAAAATACTCATTATATGTCTATGTCCAATACTAAGTCTTTTATTTCTTTCTGAAAATACTCTTACATGAATTCTGATTATAATCCTCCCCAAAAAACTTCATTCTGATTCTAGATACTCAGAGCAGAATAAAAAGTAAAGGGAAAGGTCCTGTAGCTCAGAAACTCAACGGCTACCAGCGGGGTGAATATTCAGTAAGAAAGTGATGGTTCTCTGCTGATTGTATGTCTCCAAATTGTTCAGGTAGGGTACCTTGGAATCTCTTGCTTTTAGTAAAATACCACATGGCCACTCTCACTATGTAGCTGTTTTCACACTACAAGGACAGAGTTGCGTAGTTGTGACAGAGACTGTACGGGTAACAAAGCCTAAAATATTTATTGCTTGGTCCTTTACAAAAAAAGTTTGTCTCCCTCTGCACTAATTCATCCCACTCAATGTTACAGATAAGAAATCTAAGGCCTGTTTGAAAAGCAAAGTGACCTTGTAGCATTTTGCACAGGGTTCCCTGCATTGTAGTTAATTTTCTCTATGCTTGTCCCTTCTACTGGAAGGGATACAACCTATTTATTTCCCATCCTGTTTTTTGTTTAAGTACTTAATAATACTGGTTTGTTAAACTGCATTGACTTACCCAGTCTAGGGAAACAGGAATGGTCAACGGTGGGTGCTAAAAAACGTATACACATTTTAAGAAAGAAAAAATAGTATTAAAATTATAATAGTCAATGTAAACTGATAATGTTTGTTATCTTATATGTTGTATCTTATATCTCTTGCAATTGCAGAAGTCACATGTGACTTGAGTATTACAATTTTAATATATATTTTTCCTTTCTTAAAATGTGTATACGTATTTTTGGCACTCTCTCTCTCTCTGTGTACACGTATATATAACAGGCTCTCCATAAGCTAGCATGGATTCCCGCCCCAACTCCTTTATCTTGACAAACTAGAATGCCTGGACTGTTAGGGTTCCTGGAAGAAACTGAACCAAGTATTTACGGAACTCCTAAGAATAAGATACTGGGCTCAGCCCTTTAGGAGATACAAAGATTGTTTGTATGTTTGCAACCACATTTAGTTGCAATGATGAGCCTGACACGGCCACCCCTGCACTCCCCCAGGTTGGCAATAGAGAACAGGGTTAGCTCAGCTTTCTTTCCTATCTCTCTCCAAGAAGTAGCTGGCTCCTTCTTCCCTGCACACTGCTTCTCTATGTAGACCTCCTGAGCTGCTATGGCTCTGCCTTTGCTATCTCAGCCCTGCTCCTTGGCTCCCAACACTCTGTCTGGCCTTGCCCAACTTTGGAGCTATGGCTGACTAATAAGCCAAATTTCCCTGGACCCCTGCATTCCTGAGGTGATGCTCAAAGAGGGGACCTATTAGGGAGAGGCATGGACCAGTAAGTGTGAGTGTATGAACCAGCTATGTTTACTTTCACAATCAGAGTGAAGGTCAAATATTTTACAAGGTGAATAAAGACATTAAGTCTCACAAAAATGAATACCAGTATGGTTTACCAGATCAAAGCCTGAATTCTCAAAGAATGGCTTCGTGAATTCAAAACAGAATAGTTTGTCTTCAGTCTGTTAGTGAAATGCAGGATAATTTATTTCCCGCTAACAAGATCATTGGACTTGGCCAGCCAAACACAGACATAAAGATAGAAGCAACAGTAGATTCCCTCTCTGACTACGAGCACCTTGAGGTGAAACTCTAAATGCACATGTGCTTAAAAACTATTGTCAAATAGCTGTGGTTTTTGTTATTTGAACTAATTTTTAGGAGGCAGTTATTAGTGATAGAAAGTTCTGACTACAAGTTTTTAATTTTAAATAAAGATTTACTTTCAAATATCAGTAATACAACCTACTTTTTAAAAAGTAGTCAATTAAAAATAATACCGGATCTGTTCCAACTAATAGCTAAGAACAGAGTTATAATTAGTGTTGTGCTTACTGGTTGGCAAAGAGCTGCTGCTAAAGCCGTTGAAGAATCTCTAAGTAGGTTACAAATTCTCTTTCGAAATCATGATTATGCTTCATCAGCTTGGCAAGCTTTGCTTTGATGGTCTAGCTCTGAGGAAATGGGAAGTTCAGAACTTAACAGAGTTTAGATAAAAGCAGAATTACTTGAAAGGCAAATCAGAGGCATTTTGAAAACCCCAAGACATCAGGTGCTTTCCTCTGAGAATATTAGGACTTCATGGCCAGCCCCTGGCAAGGCCTGCCCTGAGAACTTCACTGGGAGCAAGGGGCTCCTACATCCTCAGATTAAATTACTAATGCTCTGAGCCACCATTTCTTTGCTAAACCTGTGGCTGTGTGGGGCAGTAATTTGGTGGAAAATAGCACTGAATGGGGAGTTAGGAGTTAGAGTGCCCATTCCAGCTCTGCCACCTGCTGGCTGTATGACCCTGGGCAGGGCATTTGTCCTTTTTTGGGCCATCTGCAAATGAGACAATAGGAGATTGGTTGATCAGATTGGACAAATAACCATTGTACTGGGTTCTGCCAGAACTGAACGCACTTGGATACAGGACATTATCACAGAATGTTAAAGTTAGACTGGACATTCTGGTGATTAGTTGGACTCTGTTATTTCCCTAGGGAAGGGGAAGGGACCTGTCTAAGGTCACACCATTCATCAGAGGCAGAATTGGAGCAGAACCCAGATTTCCTGGTTCTCAGCTCTGCACTCAGCCAGAACACCATGTTACCAAGATGCTAAGGGAAGCACATTTAAGTGCCCTGGCCTGGTGTGTCTGACAGACATGTTGCTGAGTTTGGTCTCCATCCTGCCCACTCATCAAAACTGCTCTGGATTAAGTAGCTAAGTCCTTCCACTCTTTGTACACAAAATTCTGCCTGTACTAGCGGCTTCTCTAAGATATGGAATGAGTGGATGGTGAGCCAACCCTCCCCCAAACTCACCCTTTAGGAGTGAGAGAGAAATGGGATCTGGGCTCTCTAAGGCACCTTCATTTTAGAGTCTCAAGGAACAAAAAACTTTGGAATTTAATTTTTAGTGATCACTTGCCCAATGTAATCTCATCTCCCAGGTTATTGAATCATCCAGTTAATGTAGCAGGAAGATCCCTCCAGGGGGGCAGAGATGTTCTTGGAAAGGAAATTTTGGGGTGGGAGAAAGGGCCAGGATTGGTGTGCCTGGCATCTTGTCTCTGATCTCTCGTAGGCACAGAGAGGGGGCTCTGTCCCCAAATGGGCTTTTCAGTGAGTGAGTGAGTGGAGCTCCCATCCTCTCTAATATTTTAAAAACAAAACAAAAACAGACCCCATGCAAGCCCCCAGCCCCTCTACATCTGTAATGTGAACAAACAGGATTAAATGAAAGTGAGGGTGCTAGGTAAGCCCTGAACACCACGCACATGGAAGAGATTATCATTTTTCCCTGCCTGGTATCTCCTTGGACATTCTCCAAAGCCCAGCTCAAATGTCATTTCCAAAGACCCTGTCACACCAACCCAAGCTCCTTTCCTGGTCCCACTGCCTATTTGCTGTGTGACCTTGAACAAGTGGTTTATCTTCGTTAGGCTTCAGTTTCCTCTCTTGCAAACAGGGGTCACAACAATAAACAGCTGATAGCCTGATTGGGTTTGAGCCAATGCCAGACTTGCAAAGGCCCCAGCATAATGTCTGGCAGAGAACAGATACTCTGTAGATGCTGAATAAATATCGAGGGAACTAGAGTATTCACCTCTTGAGGTCTGACCCAGCACCTCCTACTCTTCACTCCCTGGTTTCTGCCCATCCTTTTACCCCAAAGGGGCTACAGAAGCCTGAGTGAGCCTGTCCTTACCTTGTTGAGGTCCTCTAAGGCCATGACCTTGGCCACTGGCCTCCTGCTGAGCTGCTCCTTCACCCAGCGCTCAATTTTCCTGTTCCACTTCATGGCAAACACATAGAGGCCATAGGCCAGCAGCAGCAGCAGGCTCTCCCACCAGGCAATGAGGCTGTCCAGGAAGAAGAGGATGAGCATCATCAGATCAAGGATGTAGAAGGAGACGTCACGGAACAAGGGCCACCAGGTGAGGTTGAGGATCTCCCGAGAGAAGAGGGCACAAGTGCCAATGACAAAAAGGATGTTGAATACAGCAGAGCCCACGATGGTACCGATGCCCACATTGCTGTGGGAAATGAAGACACCAATGAGGGAGGTGAAGAGCTCAGGGGCCGAGCCTCCGGCAGCCATGAACGTGGCACCCGCCACATCCTCTGAGATCTGCAGCTTGTCTGTGATGACACCCAGGGCTGGAACAAAGTACTCGTCGCACACGATGGCCAAGGCCACAAACACGTACATCATGCCGAAGATGTGCAGCACCACCCAGCCCTGCCGCCGCTCCTCCACGCTGAACAGATCCGGGGGGTACTCTGCCTTGGGGTAGAGGTCTGACCAGCTGGGAGGCAGCACTGAGGGACTGGGACTGGGCACCTCTGGGAGCAGGGCAGTTGTGAGGCTCAGGGAAGGGGTGATGGGCATGCCAGGGGCTGGCTTTGCAACCATACAGTGGGTGGTCGGAGCTGCCCTGACCTTGAGGGTTGCTGAGGTGCTGGGTGCTGTGGAAGCTTTCTTTGCCAGCCTCCTGACAGTGGCTGGGGCTATTCTGATGGTTGCTGCGCTAGTTCTGGGCAGGGAATTCTTAAAACTCTGGGCAGGAGTAGAAGCTTTTGTTTCTGCTGGGCTGCTGACTGTCACTTGCCCCTCAGGGACAGCTGGGGTGTGCTCCAGGATTGTTCTCTGGGGAGTTGTCAGGTTGTTCTTTCCCACTAACCTCCAGGGACTGGTTGGACTGTTATTTTCCACTCTTCTGGAGATAGTCAGGGTGCTCTTTTCCACTGCATTCCTTGGAGAAGTCAAGATGTTTGTTTCTACCTCATGTGTCAGGGACGTTGGGGTGTTATCAACTATTCCCTTGAGAGTAGTCTGGGTGGCTTCCTCCACTATTCTCTTGGGAGAGTTTGTTTTTAATATTTTATAGGTTGCTGTAGTTTCACTGTCTTTCACTGTTGAACTGGGAGTGGTTGTGTGGCTTATTTCCGTTGCCAAGAGTATAGATGGAGCATAAGTGTCTCCTATTCTACCAGGTGGGGATGGAGTGTACCTCTTTACCTTTCTCCTGGTCTTTGTTGGGCTATAGCTCTTCATTTCCCCCCTGGGTATTGGGGTATAATATTTTACTTTTTGTCTGCTTGAAGTTGGGGTGTAGTGATTCAATATTCTACTAGATGTGGTTGGGGTGTTTTCCTTCACTCTTTCTGAACCTGCTGCTGTTGGGCTGTAATTATTTTTGATTGTTGTTGGGGTAATCTCAGCTGTCCCTCTGGGAAGATAGGGGGCGTTCTCCATCATCATGCTAGGTGTTTCTTCATTGCTGCCCACCGTGGCTTGGGGTACCAGCGTCTCACTCTCCATTTCAGGGCTAACCTTTGGAGGGTCCCTGCTCACCATCATCATTCCATCACTGGGGAGATCTCGGCTGGCCAGTTTTACAGGCTGTTGGGAAGAGACTTCTGCCCACAGTGAGGAGAGGCCCTGGGGTCTTCTCAGGTGCTGGTAAGTGGAACCGATGATCAATATTCCCAGCAGGAAGATGAGGCGACTCCAATGAAGCCTCTTTGGCCGGAGTAGCCGCCTCTCCTGTGACCCCATCCTGATCAGTTTCCCCATGATGGCCAGTTATGTCTGGTTACAGAAGACCTCTCATTCTGTCCATGGAAAGATGGAGACTGCTCTGGGATTCAGAGGGGTGATCAGGGAAGATTTCTCCATGAAGCCCAGCCAGGCGGTATCCACAAACCTAGGGGAAACAAAAAGAGAGATTATTTGCCATGAAGAGGAAAACAGGAAAAAAGGATGACAGAAGCCCTAAGGACTTGAAAGTATCATGCCAGGGCCTTTGTGGTAATGGTGGGGGTAGGGAAGTGAACAGTCCATTCTACTGGAGCAAACTACCCCGGCCTCCAGCTCCAGCGGCCAATGCTGGCTCCTGGGAGAAGGCATAGAGCAAGAGCACGTAGAGACCCTCTGTGCTGAGCTGGCACCTCAGCAGCCCAGGTTCTCAAGCTGGATCCTGGGTGCTCTGTGGTGTCTACCCAGTCCTCTCTGGGCTCCCTGCAAGAGGCCTGCCAGTACTCCTCAGGTCCAAGCCTAAGATGCCAGGAACTCATTCATCCATAGTGGGTTCCACACACCTCACCTTATCAAAGGCAGGAAGGAGGTAGGCAGGCATGATTTTAAGCTGTTGACTAAAATAGGCAGCAGTAGAGGGCATTGCCAGGGACATTAGCTTTCATTATATACTCCTGGAATGACTGGAAACAATTCCACTATATCAATCCAGGGAGGACAAAGCTTTAAAGTTAATGTCATGGAGCTTCCCGAAGAGTGTGGTGTGGTGGGAGGAGACGTGGGGAGTGGAGGCCTGGATTCTCTGCTCTGCGGCTTCTCAGCTGAGTCATCCTGGACAGACTAAGCTTTGGTGTCTCATCCGTGAAATGGCCATGATAACATATATATTGATTATGTAAAGATGATCTCTGGAAAGACAGCTAGAAAAGGGAAACTGAGGATCAGAAGTCAGAGGGAGACTTACTTTTTACTTTATAGTCTATCAATTTGACCTTTTTATCAAGTTCATGTTATAATACTTTTAATTTAAATAAAATTAATTTTTGTTGTAATAATGATATTTATGTAAATAGTAATAATACCTATGTCACAGAAATGTTGAGATAGTAAAAATACAAAGATTCGTGAAAAGCACTGAAGAAAATCAAGTGCTACGTAAGAGTTTTACACAGGATGTGGGAGTGAAGACCATGAGAGACCCTCAAAGTATCTTTGTTTTATAAAGTACAGCCCAGCCCAAGTAAATATTTCTTAAATATCTAATCAATGTCCACAGATGATTACAAAACAATAACTAAAATGATTGGCTTTCTATATAATAGTAATATACTAAAAGTGAGCTGAGTAAGCCACAGACAATGTCTGGTATATTATAAACAACTCCTCATGTGAGACATGAGGACACTGAGGTCCAGTGAGGAGCTGTGACTTGCTTAACATCACACAGCTGGTGGGTGGTTGAGCAGATGAACCTCCTGATTCCCCATTTTTTCTAGCACTCCACATTAATTAGAGATGCAAATGCAATTGTCTTACAAAAACAGAAGAGGGAGAAGCAAACTTTCTCCTTGATTTCTATAATTTTCTATGCACTATCTCCCTGCAATCCTGCTGTCCCATAAACTCTAATATTTCATAGCAAGCCCACTTGCATCTCCTACAGATCAGGAGGCGGTTTCTTGCTTCCTGGTGTGCGCACATTATGTAACAGTGCCGAGCTGGCACCCCAGCTGATCCCGTCTACCTAATCACACCATTTACCTCCAAACCTCGACATCTGGGTGCCTCTTCAGTTCTGGGAACTTGTCAGAATCCAGGGTCTCAAAAAGTGGGTCTGAAGCTGGACAGCAGGGAACACCCCATTCTCCTGCCCCCAATTCCCTTATGGAATCCTAATTCAAGGCAGGGTCGGGTGTGAAGGGCATCTCAGGGGAAGAATATCTGATCCTGGCTAATACCCGCCTTCTCTAAGAAGCTTATCAGGGCATTGTACAAGTTCTTGGTCCCAGTGCTTCTGAGCAAGCCGGAGGGGGTGGGCTTTCCACCAGGGACACAGACGGGCTTGCCGTGGGCCCCCAGAATCACAGGGGGAAGGGGGCTCTCAAACTTCCTAAACTATGGGAATGAGAAGTGGTCTAGGGTTTCCATGCTAAGGTGGTGGCAAGTTTGAGAAAGATTCAGAAGAAGCTCTGAGGAAAACAAGGGAAAGTGCCTGGGGCTTAAGAGATCAGAAGACCTCAGTTAGCATCAGGCTGCACTTGCTACCGTGTGATTTCAAATGTAATCTAAATGTAAACAGAAGGATAATACCTGTCCTAACTGTGTGTAAGGTGAATGGGAGACTCAAATTAAGAACGAGGGATTCTGGAGAAAATACAATGCAAAGTTTAAAGCATTTCATACATGAAATACATTTTATTAGGCCTAAAGGAAATCCTTGGGAGGAACACTAATGGATCTCCCCAGAACAGGCTGGGACGTCCCAAGATGCCTGGGGAGCTGGTGCCCTCAGCCTCTGGCACCTCTATCCCATGACTTGGAGCTGATCAAAATGGGAGTGGGGTAAAGCAGCTGGGGCCTCAAGATCCTACCCAGTGATGACCTGGAAGCCGTTTCGATCATTCTGCTGACTCTGCCTGGTATTCACTCATTGCGTACCCTTCTCCCTTCCCCGTTTGCTCCGGGGTACATGGATGGCAAGCTGCTTTGAGTTACTTTCATCTGAAATAGCAGGTGATCCCTCAGTACCTCACCTCTGCCCCACTTCACCCTGAGTGGCCCAGAAAAACAGGATGGGAGCTGCTGTCTCTGCTGAAGCCCACAGCAGTGCCCATCCCCTGTGGAAGAGCTAGCTTCATCTCTGGGTGTCCTGGGATCGTTCTGGATTCTGGAAGCCTGGGGACAGGGGCTGAGCTCTACTAGTTACATGTCCTTGCCTTTATGTTGCCGGGAGCAAAACCAAATCTAGTTCCTTTCTTTCTCACGCCAACATGAGAAAGAAAGTCTCATTAAAAGTGAGACTGTTTAATACAGTCTCAATCTGGCCTGGAAAGATGAAAAAAGGTACACAATTCACAAAGTAGAATGATGAGTGATTTTTTTCTGGAATAATTCCTCTACTTTTACAATGTAATTTATGTAATTTAAAAAATCCAGGGGAGTAGTAAATTCTCAAAAACACTTTTAAATTATACCAGGGAGTTCTTCCTAGTGTCTAACCTAAATCCTACTTGCTGGAGTGAACACACTTCCTTCCATCTTATTCTCATGGGGCTGTGGCACATTTTGAAATGTAATAGGCTGTAGCAAAGTAGGCTGTTCAACCAAGAATGGAAGCATCATCTGTACATGCCATGTGAGTTTAGACAAGGTATTTAACTTCTCAGTGGCTATAAACCTCTTGTCTGGTAAAGTAAGGACATTACCTGTTTGATACAGTTGTTGAGAGAATTAAGTAAATCAAACTGTGAAAAATATTAACAGTGCCTGGTTCTTTTGGAGATCACAGATTGTGTTAGAAGGGGCAGCAGGTCTCCCACCCATTCCTCTGTTACAACTCTATTTATTTATCAGCAATCACCTGATCAATGTCTGTATTTTTTTTTCTTATTTGTTTGCTTGTTTTAAAATTTTAGATTAACACAAGGGTACAAATGATTAAGTTACATTGCTTGTGTTTGTTAGGTCAGGTCCAAGTTATAGTTGAGCTCTCCAACCAGGAAGTGTGCTGTATGCCTCTACACTGTGCCCATTAGGTGACAGCACACCAATCCCCTTCCCTCCTCCCATCTCCCTGCTATGTTTGCATTTCTTATGAGCAAGTCAGATCCAAGAAGATGGAGACTTTGCCTGTCTTATTCATCACTGAATCCCAAGAGCCCAGAATAGTGCCTGGTACTCAATACATGTATTTAATAAATAAATATATTTGCTGACAAACTGAAAAAGTATATTCCAGTGAGGGAGAGTCTCAGAACTGTGGCACCTGGGTCGCACACGGATGGAGTGGGAAATTGAGAGACACATGGCTGTAACCACACCTGAGGGAGGGAGATACAGCTGGTAGGACTTCAGGTTGAGTCCAGCTCAGAGGCAGGTTTTCGTCTTCATAGTCAGCTACCTCTCTGGAGGGAACTTGGGTCTACAGAAAAGGTCAGGCAGGTGACATCAGAGGGCTTTTATTAATTAGTTAATATTTTTTGAGATAGGGTCTCACTCTTTTGCCCAGGCTAAATCACAGCTCATTACAACCTTAAATTCCTGGGCTCCAGTGATCCTTTTGCCTCTACCTCCCAAGTAGCTGGGATTACAGGTGGATACCACCATACCTGGCTAATTTAAAAACTTTTTTTTTTTTTTTTTTTGGTAGAGTCTTACTATGTTGACCAAACTGGGCTCAAACTCCTGACCTCGAGTGATCCTCCCACCTTAGCCTCCCAAACTGCTGGCACTACAGGCATAAGCCACCACACCCGGCCATCAGGGGCTTGCCTGTGGCTGAGCAGGAATCCACACAGTTACCAGTATGATTTACAATCCCTCTCTAGGTAACAGTCCAAGTAAAACTCACATGTCAAATCTGATTTTGCAAAGGAATGATGATTAAAGCATAGTAAGTAACTTCTTTTTTTTTACCTATAAATTGACAAGGACTAAGAAACGTAAATAATATCTAGTCCTGATAGGTAAGGGAGTATAGGTTGGGTACAGCAGCACAGGTGACCTTGTTAAACTGTAAGTCAGATAATGTCCTGTATGCCAAACTTCCCAGTGGCTTCCCACCTCATCTAGAATAAAAGCCCCTACACTAAAGTCTAGAAGGCCCATTCCAGCCTTGCTTATAATAGCAAAAACTACGTCTAAATGTCAGTAGAAAACTGGCTACATAAATGATGGCACATCTTTTCAATAATCATTTATACACAGCACATAGAAGAATAAAGCTGATGCCAAAGAGAGATCAGCAAATCCCTAGTAATAAAGGCAAGGTGCAGACCTATATATAAACGTTATCTTATGTAGTTAGAAAGTACTATATATGTTATGTTTATGTTATATATATATACATGGAGGACATAAAGTTCGTGTGCCACTTACTATTTTAAACTATTTTAAACTGCACACAAACTTTATGTCTACCTTGTATAATATGTATATGCACACATAAATGCATACATGTATAGACAATTTTGCAAAGCATATGCAAGAATGGCTATACTTCTGTTGCCAATAGATACAGAATAAACAAAAACAAATAAACTCTCTGGTGTTTCACCTCTCCATGCCAGTGGCTAGAACCCCACTTGAGGCAGGGAGATAAATATGGTTACCTGTAAGAAAGGAAATGCTTATTTTTCACTTTTCCTATTCTGAAACTTTGAATTTTTCCCATAGACATAAATTAGTTTTATAATTTAAAAAAAGTTTTATTTTTAGCAGAGTATCTCAAAAATGGAAGAAAAAGTATCCAATGTACTCATCCCTCCTATCAAACCAATTTATAGCTTTCATACGAAGACTATAGCCCAAGAATACAGGGGAAGAGGAAAGGGAGGGGAGGGGAGAGGGAAGGATGGGTGGAGGGAGGTAATTGGTGGGACCACACCTACCGTGCATCTTGGGTACATGTGAAATTTATGAAGTGTAGAATATAAATGTCTTAACACAATGACTAAGAAAATGCCAGGAAGACTATGTTAACCAGTTTGATGAAAATATTTCAAATTGTATATAAAACCAGTACATTGTACCCCATGATTGCATTGATGTACACAGCTATAATTTAATTTTAAAAAAAGTTTTATTTTATTTTGCTTTATCTGCCTTTTCAATGAAAGATTAAAAAGATAGGTTGGGTCCCTCCCCAGATGAGAGGCTTTTAAAAATCCAGACCTTATAACACTTTTTAAGGAGAGTGTGTCCTGAATAAAGAAGTACAATTCTACTTTCTTAGAGAAATATAGTATCTATCAAATTTTCTCTGCTTTCCTCTCTGACTTTTTAGCTAATAACCTCCCTTCTTTCCCTCCTATCTTCATTCTACAAATGCACATTCAGCATCACATGTTAGACCCTGGAGATCCAATGGTGGATAAAGCTCATCCTATTTACAAAGCAGAAGCAAAGTTAATTGGCATTGGAAATATGTGAAAGCTTTTCTTTATTCAGCAACTATTCTTTTCATTATTTAAAATAGAGAGACACTGGCTAGGGTGCCTGTAGCTCAGTAGTTAGGACGCCAGCTACATACACTGGAGCTGGAGGGTTTGAACCCAGCCTAGGCTGCCAAACAACAATGACAACTGCAATCAAAAAAGAGCTGGGGGCGGCCCCTGTGGCTCAAAGGAGTAGGGCGTTGGCCCCATATGCCAGAGGTGGTGGGTTCAAACCCAGCCCCGGCAAAAAACTGCACAAAAAAAAAAAAAAAAAAGAGCCGGGTGTTATAGCGGGCACCTGTAGTCCCAGCTACCTGGGAGGCTGAGGCAAGAGAATTGCTTAAGCCCAAGAGTTTAAGGTTGCTGTGAGCTGTGATGTCATAGCACTCTATCAAGGGTGACATATTGAGACTCTGTCTCAAAAAAAAAAAAAAAAAAAAGTAGAGAGACATTTTGTGGTTTTCCCAAATGATCTGAAAAAGACTAAAAGACAATTGGGAGCAATTTTTTAAAAAGAGGACACAGTTTCTTTATCAAATACACTGAGAGATGTATCAACAAATTGCAATGTCTAGCTCTTACTTAGATCCCGATTCAAACAACCAAAGTGTAAAAAAGTAAAATTTATGATATTTATGTAATTATGTTTTCTTAAACTTCTTTAAGAGATCCATATAGAAACATTTATGTAGAAAATGTTATGCTGTCTGGGATCTGCATAAAAACAATAAGTTTGGGAGAAATAGGGGGGAATATAAGTGAAAGAAGATGAGGATTGAGCTGACAGTAGAAACTGGATGAAGAGGACTTGGACATTTCTTATGTCAATCTCCCTATCTTTCTCTATGTTTGAAAATGTCCATAATACATTTTTTTCAGAAGAGAAAAAGGTCATATTTACGATTTCTTTGGACTTTTGCTTTGGTAAAAATAGTGGGATGGAGAGTTTAGAGTTTGGAAGTATGATTTGGAAGGGTCCAAGCTAGAAGGGGCAGGAAGGAAGATGGAAGGTAAAGGGCAGCCTGAGGCAGGAGGGTGAGAGGGTGGAGGAGGAAGAGGAGGAAGAAATGAAAAGGGATGTGGGCTCACTGTGTCTCCACTCCTCTTCACATTTTCTTCACTTACTCCTTAACTTTCACCTCTGCAGAGGAAAAATCATCTTGTGAACTTAACAACAGAAATACTTTTTTCTTTTCTTTTCTTTCTTTCTTTCTTTCTTTCTTTTTTTTTTTTTTTTGAGACAAAGTCTCACTCTTTTGCCCTGGGTAGAGTGCTGTGGCATCATCATAACTTACAACAACCTCAAACTCATGGGTTCAAGCAATGCTTTTGCTTCAGTCTCCCTAGTAGCTGGGACTATAGGTGCCTGCCACAATGCCCGGCTGGTTTTTCTACTTTTAGTAGATAGAGATGGGGTCTCGAACTCCTGAGCTCAACCAATCCACCTGCCTCAGCCTCCCAGAGTGCTAGGATTACAGGCATGAGCCACCAGACCAGCCTATAGCAGAAATTCTTAGCCACCAAACTATGAAATTCCAAGTCAAATAGCAGAGCCTGGGAATCTGCATTTTCAACACATGCCCTAGAAGAATTCCGTATCTGGACTTCTCTTTGAGTCCTAGTCTCTAGCCCCTGCAAGTGGCTTAGTATTTCTGACATTAACCTTTACTCTGTCAGACTGAGGCCAAATATTCTGCTTTTCAAAGCCTCTGAGACAGCAAGGCAGGAAAAAATAAAGAAGATGAGAGATTATGAAAAGGAAACTATTTATTGATTTCCTTTAATGAGTGTGGAAACATGCAAACGCTGAAGGTCTCTGGAGTGGGGAAAAGAAACTTATCAGCCAGCTATGGTTTGAAAGACATCTCCTTTAAGACCTTCTAACACTTGGTGTTGATCTTCTCTGATTTTATATTACCTACACAACTTTCTCATTTTTAATGGGATTCCACTCAAGAGGGAAAAATCCCAAACACATCGGTCACCCTGAGTGACATGGTTCTCTTCATAGTTCTTCCTTTTATTGCCAATTTAATAAACTGATCTTTTGTTTTCCAAGTCTCTCAAAACCCTGTTATTCAGAAGAATTTGGGGGTCACGAGATCTGATCATGCATCAGCAAACCAAGAAGCTGAAGGACTGGGTGGGATAATGAATCAGGCCATGGTACTCAGTGGGAACTCCCAGGAGACTAAGAACCCTGAAGTTGAGTCATTGCCACATTAAGGGTAACTAGATAACTCCCTTGCTCACACATCCCTCCCAATAGAGCAGGAGTCCTCAAACTTTTTAAACAGGGGGCCAATTCACTGTCCCTCAGACCGTTGGAGGGCCGGACTATAGTTAAAAAAAAAACAAACTATGAACAAATTCCTATGCACACTGCACTTATCTTATTTTGAAGTAAAAAACAAAATGGGAACAAATACAATTCACACTTCATGTGGCCCACGGGCCGCAGTTTGAGGATGCCTGCAATAGAGAAAGATGAGATAATCAGGCTGCAGCTGTACTTACCTAGATCCCTGTGCATAACAAGGTCTTGAGATGGTGAGATCAACCAGGTTGGGGAAAAGTTCTAAAGCAAATAGAGCAGTCTGCAGGCTCCTGAGTCTGCAGGTTCTGGCAAGAATATTCCCAGGGACTGATGTCTCTCTCTCCATCTCTCTGCCACTTCTGATATAAAGAGGCGACAGGAAAGAACTACAAGCAACTGGTCCCCAAGCTCTCCCACAGAACAAGCTGTGAGAAGTAACACAGACTTGGTCATTTCAAAGCAGCCTCCTTTCTTGTCCCACCCCTTATCTTGTCCCATCCCACCAGCTAGAAGAAAAAGAGGGCTAAGGTCTCCTTGAGGCCTTTCTGTTCTCACTTGTGACCTATGTGGGCCGCATTGTTCTCTGAACCGTAACTACCCAGGGACCTGCTGGCATCCCTTTTTGCCTCCCTCTAGCTGCATTCCCTGGCTCTCTACATGGTTAGAAAGAAAGCCACCTCTTGACCTCTCAAGGACCTCACTGAGGCTTAGGCTACAGTGGGACACCAAGGGGCCAGAGAGGCAGGCAAGGGCCCAGGCTGCCTTACAAGAAAACCTGAGTGCAAATCTCTCAGCAACCCACTTTGCCAGGGGGGAGGAACTGCCTGAACCTTCCCTCTGTTTCCCTCAAAGAGGGCTTGAGGGGTGGGGAGGAGTAAAGCCAGCATCTGGGCTGAGAGGACAAGTCTTGACATAAATTGGGCTTTGCTCAGCTAAGAAAAATATGCAGAGGTCCAATGGCTCAGCCTGTAGTCCCAGGACCTTGAGAGGGTAGAATGGGAGGACAAGTTGAGGGCGTAAGTTTGACAACAACCTGAGCAACACAGTAAGATCCTGTCTCTAGAAACAATACAAAAAATATTAGCCAGACATTGTGGCGCACTTGGAATGCGCTACTCTGAGGATCACCATGAGTTCGAGGTTCCAGGGAGCTCTGATTTTGACACTGCATTCCATCCTGGGGCGACAGAGTGAGACCCTGTCTCTAAAAAGTAAAAAAAGGCTTGGCGCCCGTAGTTCAATGGATAGGGTACGGGCCACATGCACCGGGGCTGGTGGGTTCAAACCGGGCCCGGGCCTGCTAAACAATCACAACAACAACAAAAATAGCCAGCTCGGTGCCCATAGTACAGTGGTTTCAGCGCCAGCCACATGTACCAAGGCTGGCGGGTTTGAGCTTGGCTCAGGACTGCTAAACAACAACGACGACTGCAACAAGAAAATAGCCAAGTGTGGTGCCTGTAGTCCCAGCTACTTGGGGAGCTGAGGCAAGAGAATCGCTTAAGCCCAAGAGTTTGAGGTTGCTGTGAGCTGTGACAACATAGCACTCTATCCAGGGCGACAGCTTGAGACTCTGTCTCAAAAAAAGAAAAGAAGTCGGCAGTGCCTGTGGCTCAGTGAGTAGGGCGCTGACCCCATATACGTAGAGTGGCGGGTTCAAACTCAGCCCCGGCCAAACTGCAACAACAAAAAAAGAAAGAAGTAGCCGGGCATTGTGGCGGTCAGCTATAGTCCCAGCTCCTGGGGAGGCTGAGGCAAGAGAAACACTTAAGCCCAAGAGTTTGAGGTTGCTGTGAGCTGTGACACCACAGCACTCTACCGAGGGCGACAGAGTGAGACTCTGTCTCAAAAAAAGAAAAGTAGAAAGAAAAATCATATATATATCTGTATCTACACCAGAGTGCTTAGTAGGAGCACTCTTCAGCCAGCTATAGTTTAGAGGAGTAGGCAGCAGATTCAAGTGATCCAGAGGATGTGAGTGAGGGGTCTCAGCGCAGGTCAGGCTGGTGCACGGACACGCCCGGGTGAGTGTGCGGGGACGCACGGAGCCTCAGGGGCCACGCGAGGCCCACGCGTTAGAGGCCAGAGGCAGACGGTGGCAGGATCCCGAGAGTGGCGAGAGATAGAGGGCTGTGCAGGGAGAGAGAGCGGGAAGGGACGGAGCCAGCCAGGGCTCGGCTGAGTTGGGGGTTTGTGGAGAGAAGGGTAGCTGATTGGCCGCCGCGGAGAGTGGCTCTAAAGACAACGCGCCCTCTAGCGTCCCCAGACCTGCCAGGGCAGTTCCTGAATGCAGGCGCCGGGTTCCCTTTAGTCGCGCGGCCCTAAAGTTCCGGCTGCGGCGCGCGAGCGGAAGGTTTATGCGGACGGACTGTGGCCGGTAATGGGCCCTGGGTGAGCGGAGAGGCCGGGGCCTGGCGCGTGACGGGGGAAGTAGAACGCGGGGCGGGCTCCTGGTCTACCCGCCGACGCCGGGCGCCGCTCCCGTCCGCCCCTCGCTGTGACTCGGTGTCTTCAGCTCCACGTAAAGTGCAGGATTTTGCTCCCTGCCTGAGCCGCCTCGGTCTCCTGTTCCCCTGAGAGACTTCCAGTTCCGAAAATGGTTTTGACTGATTTTTAAGGTAAAAATACATCCTCCTGATGCGATCCAAGTGTAGGAATTCTGTCTTTCCAGGCTGGACGTTTCGACATGAAATTGTACCTGGGAATTCCGGTGGGACTCGTCCGAGCGAGGGGAGTCAGGCTGGCAGGGAAGCCGCAGAGTCGGGGAGGCCCTTACCCTGAACGGGGCGGGGGTGGAGTCACTTGGAGAGCGAGACTGCGAGTCCATTCATTCTGAGTGACTTACCCGTCACTTTCTGGGAAGAAGGATACTTGTGTCGCTGCCGGAGACGCGGCATTTAAGGCCAAATCGGTGGCAGTGTACATTCTCAGGAGTACACTGTTCTTGAGAAAGACCACTAGTTGAAGCGTCGTATGTCCACAGTACGTCCTGGAAAGGGGTAGCATCGACCCAGGTGAGGAGTAGTGTGCTCACAAAATGGCTAGACTGTGATGGGCAGGGTGTTGTTTGTTTATTTTCTTTCTTTTTTTTTTTTTTTTTCTTTTCCATATCGCTTTTGGATGTTTGCTTTCCTTCCTCCCTTTTTTTTTTAGACAGAGGCTCACTTTGTCACCCTTGGTAGAGTGCTGTGGCATCACAGCTCACAGCAGCCTCCAACTCTTGGGCTCAGGCGATCCTCCTGCCTCAGCCTCCCCAGGAACTGGGACTACAGGCCCCGGCCACAACGCCCGGGTATTTTTAGAGACGAGGTCTCTGGCTCAGGTTCCAACCTGTGAGCTCAGGGAATCCACCCCGCCTCGGCCTCCCAGAGTGCTGGGATTTCAAGTGTGAGCCCTCGTGCCTGGCCCTCTTTCCTTTTCTTTGTTGACTTTAATAGAGGGGAAAAAGAATGGTGACTGAGGGATTTCTTTTCTTCGTCAACTCTAGACTGCTTGAGACAACCATCCCACAGTGACATTGTTTCCTCTTTTACCCCCATGCTTACAAACTGAGTACTAAATTGTTTTCCTAGAACTTTGCCACTGTTAAGGAGGTGCATTTAGGAGGAGACACAAATGCATCAGTCAGGAAAAAGGGCTTGCTCCGGAGGTCAGACACCGCAAGACTGCCAGCTGTGGTCACAGCAGATTTCATGGGCTGAAAGTGCTTTTTTGTACTTGATCTGAGGCTTTGTAAACTGTTTCCCCTTTTCTTAACAGGAGAGGGCAGTCTTCCTCATGCTCTCCAACTTAGAAAAAGCATAAAGGCCTCTATGAATGAGACTACCAGACTTGAACTGGATTAACTCTGTATCTGGCCAGAGTGTAAGAGTCCCTCACATCTCTGCTGGAATGAAGGGGAAATGTGTTTCTAGTGTCCCCAGTTAAAAATGTATCCTATATTTTGCTAAGAAGTTAAGGTAGCCGGGTGTGGAGGCTCACGCCTATAATCCCAGCACTTAGGAGGCCCAGGTGTATGGATTGCCAGAATTCACAGGTTGGAGAGCAAGATCTCCTCTCTTTAAAAAAAAAAAAAAATAGTGGGGCGTTGCAGTCCCAGCCTGCAGGGGCGCCTGTAGTCCAAGCTACTTGGGAGGCTGAGGCAAGAAAATTGCTTAAGCTCAGGAGTTTGAGGTTGCTGTGAGCTGTAACGCCAGGGCACTCTACTAAGGGTGACGAAGTAAGACTCTGTCTCAAAAAATAAATAAATAAAAACAAAATTAAAAAATTAATGTATCTGGTGATTAGAGGTAGTTCATTAGTTCTTATCAAATATTGATAAAGAGTACCTATTGTGCACCAGTTACTATGATAAGTTCTAAGGAGACATGACCGAGTAGACAAAATAGTACCAAGTTGACACACTTAATCTCAGGCATTTTTACAGTGGTTCTCAACCTTCCTAATGCCGCAATGTATTTTCATTGTTACAAAGGGGTTGCGACCCACAGGTTGAGACCTTTGCTCTAGAAGAAACCGACAGGCTTATAAAGCCTGGTAACTTTGACTTTGTTCACAAATTTTAACAAACTTGTTTACCTGGTTTTCCAACCCACAGCAACCAAGAAGCAGTGAATCAGAAAAAGGGAGAATGATTACAGAGGATTACTGAGAAAAGTGGACTGTAAGGTAATGGTCTAACAATTAATTATAAAGAGGATGTACCAACACAGAGCATAAGAGCCTCAATCCTTTGCATATAAGGTAGCATTTTCATGTATGTTCTTATACTTGTTCCATGGGACCTTAGCACTAATTATACAGAGAAGGGTTAAATGGGAATAACAAGGTTAGCAAATTAAACTAGATTCTTTGCTGTAGAATTGCATAGACTCAAACTCAATTTTTGTTTGAGGGATCCCTCCATAACAGTGTTCTGCAGCATATACTTGGGAAAATGTTAGTATAAAGTGAAACATGAGGGTAGTGGTGTGCTGGGCATATTTAGAGTGGTGATGCGAAGTCATCATGAGAGGGTGAATTATGTTTAGTATAGTCTGTTTAGTGAGGCATAGAAGAGGGATACACGTTTTAATTTTTTTCTATTAAAATGGTTAAATTTTTTGGAATTCTAAGGAGTACGGAAAAGTAGTTTTTCCTCTGGTTTAACTTTATTGATTTTGGATACACAAGACATTAACTATATTTGAAATGTACTTCATGCTATTGTACATGCTTCATGTTTTAGTCCCTAACCCCAATTTTTTCTTGAGAATGGTCTCACTCTATTAACTCCAACTTAATATCCTAGCCCCAATTTATGGTATTGTTTCCATGAACCAATATGATAGTGAGTTCCCAATAGCCTATTTAAAATGGAATTTTATTTTATTTATTTATTTATTTATTTATTTATTTATTTGAGACAGAGTCTCGCTGTGTTGTCCTCAATAGAGTCCTATGGTGTCACAGCTCACAGCAACCTCAAACTCTTGGGCTTAAGCGCTTCTCTTGCCTCAGCCTCCCAAGCAGCTGGGACTACAGGTGCCCACCACAATGCCTGACTATTTTGGGGTTGTAGTTGTCATTGTTGTTTGACAGGCCTGGGCTGGGTTCAAACCCACCAGCTCCAGTGTATGCGGCTGGCGCCATAGCTGCTGAGCTACAGGTACCTGAGCCAAACTTTTTTTTTTTTTTTTTTGCAGTTTTTGGCTGGGGCCAGGTTTGAACCTGCCACCTCTGGTATATGGGGCTGGCACCCTACTCCTTTGAGCCACAGGCACTACCCTGAGCCAAACATTCCTTTTTTTTTTTTTTTTTTTTTTTTTTTTTTGTGAGGCAGAGTCTCACTATATAGCCTTTAGTATAGTGCTGTGGCATCACAGCTCACAGCAACCTCAGACTCTTGGGTTCAAGCAATTCTCTTGCCTCAGCCTCCCAAGTAGCTGGGACTACAGGCGCCTGCCACACTGCCTGGCTATTTTTTGTTGAAGTTGTCATTGTTGTTCAGCTGGCCCAGGCTGGGTTAGAACCCATCAACCTCAGTGTATGTGGCTGGCGCCATAATGACTGTGCTACAGGTGCCGAACCCTTACAAATGAAATTTTAAATATCACACATTTGTAGTTGGGCACTGTACTAAAACAAGCAGTCCAGCCACTGTTAAATGTTTCCAAGTGAATTCCAAAACAAAATTAGTGAGCATTAAATTAGTAACTTGTTTATATCTACCTAGAGTCTTCCCTAAAGGGAAGCTGTGTGATATTTCATTGTGTGAGTAGTCTACAGTTAGCTTAATAATAGAGTAGCAGAAAACTGTCCTCATGACAGGTCTGTGTATCTTAGCACAGAAATGTTTTCTTCATGCTAATTCTTAATCCATAATTTTAAAATCCCCTTTGTTTCCTCCATTTCTATATTTTGACTTTTCTACTCAGTTTTATGAGATAATTCCAGTTTCATACATATTCTTAAATTTTATCATTTTCCTTCACACTTAAAGCACCATTGGCCAGTTTACATGTAATGCATACTACTGACGCTAACAATTGTTGCTTTTGTTATGCTTAATGATTTCCAGCTTTGTCCAATTTGGATTATGACTTTACTAGCCCTTTCATTTTTGTATTTTACATTCATTTTAATAAAACAAGGGCACCAGGAATCAAACTAATCACTGGCACTAACACTGCTGTATTAAAATAGTGATGGTACCAAAAAAGAATGTTTGGTTATCAGGTAGCATCATCATATGACAACTAGAAATGTTCTTCAATAAATTGTTGGAGAGGTGATGTAGGAATGTCTATGAAATTGTGTAAAGGTTGAATGTTTAAAAGTTAAGGGGTATGGGAATTTGCTACTAAGAGCAGTCCTCACAGTAAACTCAGCTTCTCACTTTCCTCTTAACTAAACTCTACAAATCTGCTATCACTGCAATTTAAATGGGGTTTGCTTCCCCTAATTTCTGGTAAATTGGTTAAAATTATGGTGAAAAATATTCTTTCCCTCCATGACATGTAAGAGCTTATTTTTTTTCTACAGCATTTTTCTGTTTTTAGCTGGCTGCCTGTTTGCTTTCTGAGTGAGAACACTGGGATCATTTTCATCATGCCGACAGTGGTGGTAATGGATGTATCTCTTTCCATGACCCGACCTGTGTCTGTAGAGGGGTCTGAAGAATACCAGCGTAAACACCTAGCAGCCCATGGTTTGACAATGCTGTTTGAGCACATGGCCACAAATTACAAGCTTGAATTTACAGCCCTGGTAGTTTTTTCATCACTTTGGGAGCTGATGGTCCCCTTCACAAGAGATTATAATACCTTACAGGTATGAAAAAGGATAAGTTATTGTATATACAGGGCTCAGATTTATTGGGAGAAAAAACAGTGTTATAATATTGCACAGAATTTTTAGAACTCAGAATTATTTAATATTAAGTCTATGGGTACTTAATATGTGTAGCTGTGAAACAAGGATTTTAACCAGTAGGACTTATGTCTTTCTTTGGGAGAGATTTGTGTTAAAGCTGTGACTTGCTGCCTTGTTTTCTTCTTGGTTTTTTGGAATGCTTTGGAAAGGGGCAAGCATCTCAGGATGCAGTGCTGCATTCTCTAACATTCAGGGTCCTTCAATATACATAAATCTATAAATGTAATTCAACACATAAATAAGGACCATATGATTCTTTCAATTGATGCAGAAAAAGCTTTTGATAATGTCCAGCATCCTTTCATGATCAGAACACTTAAGAAAATAGGCATAAAAAGGACATTTCTTAAACTGATGGAGGCCATCTACAGCAAATCCACAGCC
>CAUYPK010080339.1:0-21056 GCA_963574355.1 Loris lydekkerianus
CCCATTCCCTTGATGTCTACAATATCACCTTTCTTGTAGATTCACATGTATGTGGCCAAAGGAACAACTCCATGTTTTCTAAAGGGCCTAGAGAACATGTATCGGGTGCCTCTCCTCTTTCCCTTTGTGTTTGTCATTTTGATGAATTACTGGGAGATGGTGTCTCCCTTCTGCCTCTTTAATATCTGAGTTATCTCAAGAGCTTTGTCCTCTACCTCTATGATTTTTTCTTCTGCATGGTCTAATCTGTTGCTGATACTTTCTATTGCATCTTTAAGTTTCCTAATTTACTGCTTCAGTTCCTTCAGTTGCACTATATCCTTTCTATATTCTTCATATCATTCATCTCTTATTTGATTCTATTTTCTGATTTCTTTTTGGTTATTTTCCACTTTATAAGCAGTTTTCTTCATTGTTTTAATCATTTCCTTCATTGTTTTCATCATCTGTATTCTAAATTCCCTTTTTGTCATTTCTAACATTTCCTTATAGGTAGAATTCTCTGCAGTAGCTACCTCATAGTCCCTTGGGGCAGGGGGTTGCTCTGGACTGGTTTTTCATGTTGCCAGGAGTTTTCTACTGATTCTTCCTCATGAATGATTTCTTTTATCTGTTTCCTTGCCATAATTTTCCTTTCACTGCCTATTGCTCTTGAAGTTGCTGTGACTCTGGACTAGGGTTTTGATGAGTTCTTTGGTACAGGACCAGAAGGATGAGAAGATTAAAGAGCAAGAAGGGAAAAAAGAAAGAAAAAAATGTAACAAAGAAAAGAAAAAAGAGAAAGGAGAGGGGGTGGGTAAAAGGGAATATTGACAAAAAGAAGAGACACAGAAAGAGGGAGAGAGGAGTAATATAGATATACAGTAGGGTACTTTGACCCAACCTTAAAAACTCCCAACTTTTGGGGGTGCTGGGTTGGGTGATTCCCTGAGGTCAGCAACTCTTTGCTAGCCTGTTTGGACACAGTAGCCCACCTCCACCAAGTAGAGAAGAAAGACAAAAATGCTATAAATCAAACCAAAACAAGCAAACAGAAAACTTTATGGGATAAAATTTAGGGAAAAAACAAATAATAGTGGTAGAAACACTAGCTAAAATGAAGTTCTAATTGTTGAAAAAGGCAACAATGGAAAATTATATTTAAACTAGAAAAATGTAGAAAGAAAAGAAGGAAGAAAAGAGAAGAAAAATCTATAGGGAAAATGTTGAAATTTAAAAAACAAAGCCAAAAACAAAGCAGTATATATAGCTTGCTGAATATTGTCTGGGCAACAGGTGATCTTCTAAAGTCTTCATCTTTTTTAGTGGCTGGATAGCATTCCATGGTATACATATACCACAGCTTGTTAATCCATTCCTGGGTGGTGGGCATTTTTAATAGATCCAGGAATCAACTTTAGTAACCTGACAGTGAAGGCTGAGTTCTGAGTCACCATGGTATTCTGAAGTCTTCTGTCTGCAACAGCCCCTGGGACAGACACCCCGATACTTCCTCAACCACCCTCAAGGCCATTTGTAATATAAATGGAATTGGTTGTGAGAAAGATATGGTAGCACCCAAAAACTACAGTGCCACTGCAATGAGACCCACTGCCAGTTGCTAGGGACCCCACCTTCCCTGCAACTGTGCTCACCTAGGCTATCCATCTCCACTTTGTGAAATAGATTAGGCAGGTTATCAAAGATCATCCCTTTTAAAGTCAGAGTTCTGGTTGAAAAAAAAAATTGGATGAAAGAAGGGGGTTGGGTTCTAGTTATTTTGTCCTACTTCCTCCATGAAGCATTTTATTCCCACTCCCTAGGCCTGGACTCAGTGCCCTGTGCTTTTCTCTGTCACAGCCCACTGTTGCCCTGTACAGTGAGTCTTTACATGTCTGTTTTTGTCATGAGACTGTCCATGGCTTGGTGGCAAAGAGGGCTTTCATAGTAGTGCCTAGCACCTCACAGGTGGCCAATAAATGTTTATGAAATTATATCCACTTACTATGTAAATTTTGCAGCCAGTTAATAAACAAATATTTTTTGATTATTTACTGTTGAACAATTCTGTGGAGGTCAAAAATCAGGTAACTGGCCTTGTCGGTGGGATATACTCACCAATCTCATTAGAAAATGAGAACCATAATGTGAGGCAGGTGCTGAAAAAGTGTCTTTTACAAAGCAAGTCCTGGCAAAGGAGGGAGAGATGCTACAGGCTGAGAAAATCAAGATAATTCTGATCTGGACACATCTGTGTCCCAGGACTTAGGGTGGGATGCGGAAGTAATTCAGGGAGTGGCTTTGATGTTTCCATGGCTGGAAGACATCATGTCCTACTAGAAAAAGGGATGAAATAGCCAGGCATTGTGGTGGGTGCCTGTAGTCCAAGCTACTTGGGAGGCTGAGGCAAGAGAATCGCCTAAGCACAGGAGTTGAGGTTGCTGTGAGTTGTAACGCCACAGCACTCTACCAAGGGCGATAAAGTGAGACTCTGTCTCTACAAGAAAAAAAAAAAAAAGGAGAAGAAGAAGGGACTCCTTTGTTTGCTTCTGTAGTTTTACCAATCTGGAAATTGAAAGTCAGGGCTCTGTTCAGGCCACATGGGTCCAGGAATCTCTTCCAGGAAGATGTGTACATAAGTGTGGGTTTAGAGTAGAGTTACTGTGTATTGCCAAGGTAGCAATAACCACCTGCTTGTGGTTGTGATAACTATCTGCTTGTTTGGCTACCAATCATCCTTTGATATTCCCTGTGCCACACATAAGCTCCTCACCCTCTCCTGAAGTGACATCTTAAGTCTCCTCTCTCCCATTTACCAAATCCAGACTCAGCACTTTTGGGTAATGGACAGTCCTTGTAATGTGTCTGCCTATGATTATTCCAGGTGTGCAATGATGAACAGGACAAGGCTAGCCCAGCAGGGACTCTCACTCAGGACAGGGAGAATGGGCAGTGAAGGGCTATCCCTGGTCTGCAGCAATGCTGCCTTGCCGGGCAGACCTGGAGAAGAGCCTTTGATTTTTCTCTAAGGTTTTTGTCCATTGTGCTCCACTTTCTAAGATGTTTCTTTCTGTTCGTTATTTTCCACAGCTCCATCTGAAGTGGGCATGTGTGTACACATGTCCCTCTGGTGCTGTCCAACTTTCATAGCCCTTTTGCTGCTCATGGAAGTTTGGAGACCTGGAGCCATTTTAGGATTCATTTATTCAAAGGCCTTTTTAACAGTACACTTCTCTCAAAACCTTCTGGTCTATATGTACTTCCAGTCAACTTCCCCTGCTAGGAATCACAACCAAACTTCTATGCTGGACATAGTTCTTAGACTTGTTTCCATGTCTCTCTTTCCCAAGTTAGTGGAGGCTACACCAAGGATATTTCAGAAAAATAGGCTTGTTGGAAAGGTGGAAGACTTATCTCCTCTGTTTCCAGTTTCGGGGCAGTTGACTTTTCTAACTACTTGAACTCTCAAACTTCTGGGCACTTTCTGTTCTCTTTTATCCCTACTCTTAACTCATAATTCAAATCTTTCTTTTATCACTGATATTATGAAAGTGTTGCTTCTTATGGAAGGGTTTTTCACATTCTTTCCTTAGATTAGATTTGGGAATATGTGGTCTGGCTTCCAAGCTACTGAAGGTGCTTCTTCTTTCATATGTCATGAACCTACTTGACACGGATTGCCTCCGGTGTTCTTCTCTGCTGCTCAGCACCAGATGCCTAAGCCAATACCCCATACATTAGATTTTTGAGATGGTAGTATCTACTTCAAAGTATCAATGCAGTAGAAGTTTATTCTTGCTTAAGTAATAGTGCGACTTTGATGTCACTGACCACTGGGCAGTTCTCCACATGGTGACTCAGGAATCAAGGTTCTTTCCTTCTTGCAATTCTGTTTAACCCTTGAAATTTGGATTATCACTGACACCAGCTTGTAGCAGAGTCAGAAGGCATGGAAGAGAGAAATCATATCTTTTCTCTGAAAAACCTAGAAGTGGATTATCTCAACATCCAACATTTTGTTAGATAAGATTTCCATATGGGCACACCTAATTGCAAAGATGACTGGGAAATGTATTCAGCCATCAAAATTACAAAAGGAGTGTGATTTAATTAATTTATAAAATTCCTTGTATTGATGGCACCTTCCATGTTTCTTTATAGATGGATGTCCCTGCGGTGGGTGAGCACAGAGTTTAGTCATAAATAGGCATAGACAATGCTAGTACTGTCCATGGAACTTCCTCATTCAGGATTCTATGTCAGGTTCTTCTATTCCATGTCTTTGTATACTCTGCAAAGCCATGCTGCCTTTGACCTAAGTTTCTTCATCTGCAGTCTAAGAGGACTGAGAGAAAGAGTCTCTAGAGATTTTAGTTGGATTGTTCCACAATTCTATGGCTCTAGGTATTCACTCAGCACACATCCTGAGAGCCATGATTTATTTGGTATCTGAGTCACAATTTCTAGCTTGGAGGAGGCCTAGAATCAGGTAAACACATCCTCTTGGAGAAATTCTCTGTGCAGAATGATGTGCATTTCAAGGAAGTACAGTGAAAGCTACAACTCTTTGGTCAAAGGCTTGCTTTGGGGTGGAGCAGGCTATGGCTGGTCACCTGGGTCAGACTCAGTTGCCAGGATAGACCTTCCTTAGACAACTTCTTCTTTCTCAGCAAATTGCACTGGATGAAGAAGAGCAGAAATAGAACATGTTCACGAGAACTTGAAGTAGGTACCACAAGTAAGTGGAACAAAAGAGGAAGAAGAAAGGCTGAGGCAGAAAGATGGTCTCTGGTTACTACTCCCCAGCTAGCAGCCTCTACTGTGGCTTTATTGCAATCATTTTTTTTTTTTTATTTGTTCTCTCAACAGATCCACTGTCTGAAAGGAATTCTACAGACTGCTGTCCAGGAGCATTGGGTGTACATGATTCAATTAACCTTTAAAGTGGCTTGGGAAGTTTGTGCGATAGACGAGCCATGCCTTAATTGGCAGCCTGACACAGACAATAAAGTCCGATCAGATGAAGAGGGCATCGGGGACATAATTAGCATCCTCCACTGAAGAATACGTAGTGTGTAAAAATTGTTTAATTTCTGCTGGAAGGACAGGAAAGGGAAACCTGGTTTGCATTTCCTGCATGTTTTGCTTATTAAATATTACATTTCCCCACTATAAACACCAAGTGAGCCTGGTATTTTGGTGTGTGCATAGCTTCCAACCTAGTTTTTACTGTTCCATAATCCACCAAATGATCATTTCCCTGTTATTAAAACTTTGCATTTCACAAAAGGTGTTTGGGAAAAATGAGCCAGAGGCAGATGGAGTGATTCCTTTTTAAGAGCTTCAAATGGGAGAAATGGGCAGGGCTGAGCGGAAGTGAGACCGAGAGCTGGAAGTGGCTGTGTGTGTGTATGTGTGTTTTAACTTTCACAAGAGTAGAAGGCAGGGAGAAGGAATTCTGGAAACCAGGGAAATGAATACAAGGCCAATGTCTAGATCCTCTCTCATTATTCAGAAGAGTTCGCAAACTTGATTTTTCTAGGAAGTCTTCCCCAAATGAGAAGAGAAGAAAGGAGATAAAATACTACCATTTATAGAATGATATCTGTGTGCTAGGCATGATCTGGATTACCTCTCTGACACTCACAAGCAGGCTTGGTAGTGAGGTTCTACTATTTTTCTTTTATAATTGGGGAAATTGAGACAGAAAGTTTACAAAACTCGTTGAGAGAGCCTGCCAGTAGGTGACAGAGCTTGAATTCCATTTCAACTCTGTGTTTCTCTTCTACTCCACTAAAAAGAGGAGTGATCAACTTCTTCCAATAGAATCTGACCAAAAAAAGATTCTCTAGACTAAGTGGATCATCTTCCTATTTCTCTACAAGAGACAAAAAAAAAAAAAACCTACCAACTTAATCTGTGTTCCAAATAGTGTGTGTTAAGAGGAGCTTCGAAATATATCCATACTAAAAATGAGCCATTAATTTTCACTCATACAAAGGCACTTAAAATTAAACAGAGCTAGATCAATGTAGGTATGATTATCACTGCTGTTATAAATTCTTTTGCAATCAATAAATTGTCATCAAATATGGAAAACATGCTCACACTGAACAAAATACTGAGGACAGACGTGGGGGTGGTGGAAAAAGATGGATTCTAAGCTTTCCAAGAGAGCAGACAGGGCAAGAAGACATGCAAAGTTGATGGTACGTGTACCGTGTTCACACTCATTCTCTCACACACACAAACACACACTCATACATACACACACATACATGCACAGAGTCACTCCTTATTCACTAAGGGATATATGCTAAACCAGATAGACACCATGTCTGCACTTATGGAGCTTAAAGTCTTGAAGGGAAGACAATCCCTGAATACATAATTGCAAGTCTGAAGGGAAGGGAGAAATCAGACACAGAGGCTTCTGGGAAGAGGTGGGACTTCAGAATTCTGGCTCTATGTGTTCCTGGGCAACAACTCAGCTTCTTCATTTGGGCCTCTAATGCCAGATATGCTCTCCAAGACCTTCTCTTGAAGCTCTGTGATACACTGTGACTGTGAATGACGTAGGATGCCACTATCCCAGGTGAAGGGGGAAATAAGACAAACTTTATGTGTAGGTTCCTTCCTCTAGAGGACCACCATCCTATATCCTGCCTCCCCAGCTTCACTACACAGCAAATTGTCCCAGTTGGACCACCACCTGGCACCATGGACAGCTCCCCCAGCACTCCCATTGCCTGACCCCATCACTGAACTTTCCGTCACTTCTTCCCTTCTGCACCCACCTTGGTCCAGGCCTTTGGTGTCTTCTGACCCTTGTGCTAACAAGACAGAAAAATCTGCAAGTACTCTCACTTGATTCTTGACCTTTCAGCTGCAGCCTTGGGACACAGTGCTTTAGTGGAAAATACTCCAGGTGGACTGGAATGGTGGAATTTGAAGGCAGAAGGAGATAGAATAGCATCAATGTA
This sequence comes from Loris lydekkerianus, assembly GCA_963574355.1. Lineage (NCBI taxonomy): Eukaryota > Metazoa > Chordata > Mammalia > Primates > Lorisidae > Loris > Loris lydekkerianus. The sequence continues at coordinate 6,963 of CAUYPK010080339.1, forward strand.
GGTGCTTGGGGATCTGGGGAAGGGAGGGGTGTTGGGAGCTGACTAGAAGAGAAGAGGATCTTTATCTCAAAATTCACTTCAGGAATGGAAATTTCAAGGGGCAATGTGACGGTTAAGCCAGAAAGCTCTCTCCCTGCCCTCAGATGTACATATGTCCTCATTCCTTCATTTCCAGATTCCATTCAAGCTTATTCTTCCCTGATTGAAAATGTAAGAGTAGTTTGATGAAGCAGTAACTCAGCAGAAATAATGATCATGATGGTCATGATGGTGATAATAACAATGATAATAACAGAGGAGGCAATCATTTATAGAGCATTTTATTTTCCATTTTTATTTTTGTTCTGTCTCAGATGAACATCAGTTAATTGGCCTTTCTGGCCTCTGTGAGGTAGGTAAGAATTAGAATTTCTTCTCAAGAAATATCCAACTTATGGCTGGGTACAGGGGCTCCTGCCTGTAATACCAACACTCTGTGGGGATCAATTGAACTTAGGAGTTTGAGACCAGCAAGCACGAGTTCCTTTCTCTACCAAAAAATAGAAAAATTAGCCAGACATTGGGGAAAGCACCTGTAGTCCCAGCTACTTGAGAGAGGAGGCTGAGGCAGGAGGATCACTTGAACCCAGGAATTTGAGGTTGCTGTGAGATAGGCTGATACCACAGTACTGTACTGTGGATGACAGAATAAGACCCTGTCTCAAAAAAAACAAAAAGAAGAAGAAGAAGAAATACCCAATGTATTAATAACCACCAAGGAGGTAGGTAATAAACTGTTAAGCCACTGATTTTTACCACCCAAAGTGACTGCTGGTCAATCCCCAGAGTAATGGTGGAACCTGGTTTCTGTGTCCTCTGGGCTGAGTCTGGTTCATAGTAGGTACTTAATACATTTGCTGATCGATCAGCTAAAACACTGACTGACTGAATGAATGAACAAATAAAGGGTCTGAAGGGATTGTCAGAGGCAGCCCACGTGGGGCCTTCAGAGACTGAATGGGTTCTGGATGTTTCTAATTATGCTTTATTTTAGACACATGCCACATGACATTGGCACTAGGCTAAAATTCCACATTTTTGTTAATCCTCATGTGTGCTTTTGTAGGAAGAGAGAGCCCTGGGAAGGGGAAAATTAGGATCAATATAGTGATGAGTGAGTTGTGCCCTGTGTTTTGTCTAATCCTTCTTCATTTTTCTCACTTTGGCCTGCCTACAGCTGAATGTTTCTTTAACAACAACCCTGGGAAAGCCAAAGCGTTCTCGTGGTCTCTGGTCTCTGTCTTACAATCTACACCCACCTCCTTGCTGGACCTAGAGGCTCAGCTCTGTTCATGTAGCGGTATTATCAACACTGACAAGCAAGAAAACAAATAAAAGAACTATTCCCAGCCATTGGAGTTGCTCCCAAGACTTCCAACTGCACAGACATGGCATTAGCAGACTAGATTCTTACTAGCTTTGAGGCCTTGAATATGTCCCTTAGTCTTTCTGGCCTCAGTTTCCCAATCTGTGAAGTGAAAATATTAATACTTATGTTGTAGGAATGTTGTTTTAATCAACGACAAATGTCCAAGTGGGGTTTTTTGGTTTTGACAAGCCTTTGAAAAGAAAAAAAGTAAAACCTAGGTTCTAGAGGCAAAATACTAGATCCCCAGAAGCCCTGAAAATATTCAGGGTCTGCCCAACCTGACAGCGTACTTTATTTGAGATTGCCTTGCCTCTTCTCTGCCCCCATCAGATCTCATCTGAACAGTGCCCCTTTCTCCAGTACCTGCTCTTCTCTCAAATAATATGATTAGACATGAACTAAGGAACTAGTGGCTATAAACAAGTTACAATGCAGTGTAACGCTTCTAAATAATTTTTTATTTTTAAAAGACTGACTTTACATGCAGTCTTTTAAAAATTTTTTATTTCACTTTTGATTTTCAATTTTGAACATTTCCATAATGTTAGGTTATTCTATTTGCCTGTTTGAAATTTTATTTATTTTTTACTTTATATGAAGTACAATTCCCTCTTTTGGTGTATAGTTTGGAGTTTTTACAAATGCCTGGAGTTGGGTAACCTCAATCAAGGTTGAGGAACAGAACAGGCCTATCAAACCTCCAAAAATCCCCTTTGCAGTCAACTCTTCTCCCACCCCTACTCCCTGGCAAACACTGATCTGTTTCCTGTCCCTATAGCTTTATTTTTTCGTAATGTCACATAAATGGAATTATCTTTCCTCATTTGACATAATGCATTTGAGATTTATCTGTATTGATCCTTTCTTATTGCTGAGAAATATCAGGTTGTATGAATGTTTCACAATTTGTTTATCTATTCACTAGTTGAAGACTTGTTTCCAGATTTGGATAACATTACTGAAAAGAGACCCTCAGAAAGGGGCTTCAAGAAGGATGGGAGGAAAACCTGGCCTGCTAAACTAGGAAGTCCAGAAGGCCCATAAGAATGTGGTTTGTGGTAATCTAGGTAACCAATGATCAATAGAAAGAGACCATCATCAATGACCAATAGAAAGTGGTAATACTACTTGGAGGTGCAGAAAGGCCAATGAAAACTTGCAGTCAATTTCTAACAGAGAGGGTACTTATACCCCCCCCACTGGCCTTTGCATCTGTCTCTTCTGCTCTTTCATGAGAGGGACCCACTTCCAACTTCTCTTTGAAAGTGCTCTAAACTTTCTTTGTTCTTCCTAAATGAAATTTCTCTTTGTTACACTGAAACTTGTGCAGATTACTTTTGCTCTCTATTCACCGCTGCCTGTGTTCCTCCAGTTTTATTTTCCGTTTCCATTAATTTTTGCTTTCAATTATTGCTGTGCCTTGGTTCAGTGCTGTGCCTTGTTACTTAGCTCAGCTGAGTAATTGAACCCAGTCAACTGGGTTCAGTGAACTGGGACCTCTGACTCCCAACAATTACAAACATTCACATGTAGGCTTTGCTGTGAATCAAGTTCTTATTTCTCTTGAATAAATAAGTGATTGTTAGGTCATATGGTAAATGTATGGATAACCTCATAAAAAAAAAAAAAAAATCAAACAAACTACCAACCTCTTTTTCAGACAGGATTTACCATTTTGTGTTCCCATCAGCAATGTTTGAGAGTTCTGAGAGTTCCACATTTTCACTAGCACTTAGTGTAGAGTTTTATTTATCTTAGCATCCTAAGGGATATGTGTTGGAACTACATTGTATAGATGCCCTTTATCAAGTTAACAACATTCTTTTGCAAATGCTTTTTCTACATCTATTGAGATGATCATTTATTTTTCATATGTTAATATGGTAAATTATATTAATTGATTTTCAAATGTTGATTCAGATTTGTATTCCAAGGATAAACATTGTTTATTAATAATGTATTCTCCTTTTTATATTTTACTGGATTTGATTCACCAAATTGTGTTTAGAATTTGGGAATGTTTGTAGATATATGTCTGTAGTTTTTTTTATCTTGTAATGTCTTTGCCTGGTTTTGGTATTAGGGTAATGCTAGCCTCTTAGAAGGCAAGTAGCCATTGATAATATGTAAATGAATGAGCATGGCTAGATTCCAAAAAAACTTTACTTATAAAGAGAAATGACAAGTTGGGGCCCACACACTGTAGTTTACCAACCACTGGCTTAAATTATTGATTTCAGATCCTCCCTGCCCCCAACATTTAATGCTATAAAATTTCTTCTAACCACTTTTTAGCTGCATTCCACAAATTTTAAAATGTTCTATTTTCTTTTCTTTTTTATATTTTATTAATATTAAATCATAGCTGTGTACATCAATGCGATCATGGGTCACCATACACTGGTTTTATAAACAGTTTGACACATTTTCATCACAATGTTCTATTTTCATTTCCTTTCATACAAAATAATTTCTAATTTCCCTTGACACTTCTTTTTGACCTATGGGTTATTTCAAAGTATGCTACTTGATTTTTAAATATTTTGGGATTTTTCAGATGTTTCTAAGACTGATTTCTAGTTTATGGCCAAAGTTTCTAAGACTGATATCTAGTTTATGGCCAAAGTTTATGGTTTCCATTATGGCCAAAGAACATACTTTTTATAATTTCAACTCTTTTACATTTTAAAGCTTATTTTATTATTCAAGTTACCATCTATCTTGGTAAACATTAAAAAAAAAATTTTTTTTTACATATACATATGTTTATTAGGTATAATAAACTTTTGCCTTCACAGAATTAAAAAGGCTTAAAATTTAATAACAATAACAATGTTCAAGATAAGGACTAGAAACAAAACCTCATAAAGAACGAATGACAATAAATACATATCTTGGTTGGTAAACATTTTATGTGCACTTGAAAAACATGTGTATTCTGGGATTTTTTTTTTTTTTTTTTTTTAGTTTTTTTTTTTTTTTTTTATTGTTAAATCATAGCTGTGTACATTAGTGCAATCGCCTGTACCCATTCTAAGATATTCTGGGGTTTTTAATGGGCTAGTCTATTAATATCAATTAGGCCAAGTTGATTGATAGAGTTCTTCAGTTCTCCTATATCTTTGGTGACTTATCTACTTGCTTGTGATTACTGAGAGGAATATTAAATTATCCAAGTATACGCATGGATTTGTCTACTTTTTAATTTCCATTGATTTTTGCTTCTGTTTTATTTTGAAGCTCTGTTTTATTATTCTGAAATTTTTGTGATACTAATATGGCCACTGTATCTTTCTTTTGGTTAGTATTTACTTGCTATGGATTTTCTTTTAATCTCTTTATATGTTAATTTAAAAGCTTTTGGGGGGACTGCATTTAGTTGTGTCTTAATTTTTTATCCAATGTGACGATGTCTGTCTTTTATTTACATTTAATTTAATTTTTGAAATAATTGACTTTGGTTCTATCAGTTCATTTGTTCTCTGTCTTTTTTTTGTTTGTTTGTTTTTCATTTATTTCATCCACCTTTTCTGCCTCCTCTGGGATTACTTGAATATCTTTAGTATTCCATTTTCATTTATTTATTGTTATTAGGGATATATCTCTTTGCATTTTTTTTTAGTGGTTGTCTGGGGGTTACAATATTTATAACCCCACAAGATTTTTTATAGTCTACACAGATTAACATTTTATAACATCAAATAAAATACAGAACTCTTATGACCACATAGATCTTTTTACTCTCTTTACCTTTATGTATACTTGCCATGTGTATTACAGGTGCATGAGCTGAAAGTCTACCAGGCAATGTTATGCTCTTTGCTTAATAATTGTATATATTTTACAGAACTTAAGGGAAAGAACAGAATCTATTATATTTACCCAAACATTTTCCATTGCTGTTGCTCTTCCTTCATTCCTTAAGTTCCAAGTTTCTCTCTATTATCATTTCCTTCAGCCTGAAGAATTTTCTTTTTTAAAATAATTTCTTTTAGAGTAGGTCTTCTGTTAATGAATTCATTAACAGACTTTCCTTTGTCTGAGAATATGTTTATTTCACTACTTCTCCTGAAGGATGTTTACCCTGGAAATTCTGAGTTCACAGTCCTTTTCCTTCAGTACTTTAAAGACGTTGTTTTGCTGTCTTTTGGCTTTCGTGGTTTATAATGGAAATCTACACTTACTCAAACTAAGCTGGTTCCCCCACAAGTGCCATTTTTCTCTGGCTGCTTTCAGATTTTTTTTTCCTCCTCTGGTTTTCAGTAGTTTTAGTAATTCTGGTTATGATTTTTCTGGGTGTGGTTCTCTTTAATTTTACCCTGTTTGGGGCTTGAATGAACTTGAATCTATACATTTATGTCTTTTACCAAATTTGGGTAGTTTTCAAACATTATTTCTTGAAATATTTTTCTCTGCTCTGATCTTGTTGTCTTCTTTTCTTGTGGGACTCTAATAACACAAACGCCAACACTTTAATATTATCCCCCAGGTTTCTGAGGCTTTGCTCATTTTTTGTCAATATTTTTCTGTTCTTCAACTTGAAATAATTTCTATTGATCTATCTTCAAGTTCACTGGCTCTTTCCTCTCTCATCTCCATTCTGCAATTGAACCCAGATGTTCATTTCAGATATTATATTTTACAGTTCTAAAATTTCCATTTGTCTCTTATTTATAGTTTTTATTTCTCTATTGAGAATTTCCATTCCTTTCAAGAATATGATTATAATAGCTGCTTTAAAGTTTCTGTGTGATAGTTTCAGCATTTGCGTGCATCATGGCACTGGTGTGTATTGGGTGTTTCCCTTGAGAATTGGTCACATTTTCCTGGTTCTTCATGTGTCAGGTAATGCTGGATTTCGATGTTTTGTTGTGACTCTGGGTTATGTTAAAAACTTTCTTGAGGATGTTGCTTTTTGCTTGTTTCTTGGTAGGCAGTCAAACCAGTTAGGTTCAGACACCAAGTTCTGTCTCTGCTTCTGTGGGGGGAAGTGCCCAAGTCAGTTTAGTTCCTGTGCTGCTTTGGGCCTTTCCCCAGAGTGTGCTTCTCAGGTTAGTCTGGGACACAGCTATGCCTTCTGTTCCACCCAATTCTCATGTTCTTTGCTCTCTTGATTTTATTTTCTTCTTTATTTATGGTAGAGACTTGTGTCAATTGAGACACAGAATGGATGGGATTTTTTTGGCTCAGCTCCCTTTTGTCTGGGGCTCCTAATGTGTTTTCCCACCCCCAGTGGCCACTCTTCCCTGCCCTAGGCCTAGAGGGACACAGAATGTCTGAGCTGTATCTTCCCACCTCTTGTGGGGTTCCATGCAAATGAGGGTGCCCTTGGGGCAAGCAGAAAAGAAGAAGAACAGGATGTCCCTTACACTCTTTAGACCACAGGGTGCATGGCATTTCCCTGTTCATCTCACCCCAACATTGGCTTTTCTCTTGGAACTTAAGGTACCCAAGCAGCCACCACCCTGTAAGGAAGTGAGGCAGAGCCAGGAGAGAAGAGAAAACAATAAAGAGAATACCCTCCCTCTCTCCAGCCCCTTTTCCTGGTTGTCCTGCTAGAAAGACGGTAGCATTTTCCCCAGTGTTCTGTTACCCAGGCTACAGGCACCATCCTTAGGTCAAAGCCAATTTCTAAGAGGGGAAAAATAGCAGCTCACCTGTTACATGGCATTTCTTGAGATTTAGCTCCTTTTCCTGAGCATCCTGCTATTGTGTTTTCAGCACCATCAGATTGTAGTAATTTTCATATTTTGTCCTCTGTTCTTAGTTGTGTTTAGTGGGAGAAGTTGGCTGTTGAGGGCTTCCTCTACATTGGCCAGTACCAGACATGTGTCTACAGGGTGGTAATTCAAATGGCTGCTCTGATTGTGGGAACATCAGCATAGCAATAGTTTGTAGGTCACTTTTGATCCCATCACATCATATCAAGTCTATTTTGCCTATATCCTAAGCAGGCTCTGGAAATAGCAAACACCAGATTAGGGCCTAGTAAACTGCTGTTTCCTGTGGTGTAAACTCCTTGGTTCTTCTCATCTCTCTGAAAATGCACGTATCATCAGTAGAGACAGAAATTAGATACATATTACACCAGGAAACATCAATTGCTATGAGTTGGTTGTGTTCCCCACAAAGGATGTGTTGAAGTTTTAACCCCTAGTACCTACGAATGAGACCGTATTTGGAAATAGGGTCACTGCAGTTGTAATTACAGTTACAGTGAGATCATACTGGAGGAGGGTGGGTTCTGCTCATGTTAATGTAAACATGTCTCTTCATCAAATTATCTTCACAATCCCAGCTGCAGGTCACCTCTGTTTATTGCCGGGATCCTGACTGAGTCAGCTCTGTGGTGGTGGGAGATGTAGGGAAATCTGAGTGTTTCCATTTCTGGCCTAGAGTGACTCTGTGAGAACAGACTCTGAGAAAGAGCTTTGCTGCAAGTGTGTGCCCAGGAAGCACCTCTGTAAGGAAGTGAGGCAGGCAGGACAGGGACTGTGCACCTGCTGCACGGTTATAACTGAGCTCTCAGCTGGGATGACCCTTTGAGTTGTCCCAAACTAAGGCAAGGGGATGGGGCCTGGCTTTTGCAACCCAGGCTGACCCCTGGGGAGGGGATATGACCTTGGGCAATGCCCAGGGAAGGACACAGCTGTGAGCCTTCAGCAGCTGTCTGCCCAGTAGCCAGTCCCACAGAGGAGATCTGGGTAAAGCACCTGACATCCATTACAGCCCACCCCAGTGCCACTCAAGTGTGTTTGCTTCTTACAGCAAGTTTGTCCCAGCTAGTTTTTTTTTGAGACAGAGTCTCACTGTGTCTCCCTGGGTAGAGTGCTGTGGCATCACAGCTCACAGCAACCTCCAACTCTTGGGATTAAGCGATTTTCTTGCCTCAGACTCCCAAGTAGCTGGGACTACAGGTACCCGTCACAACACCCAGCTATTTTTCGGTTGTAGTTGTCATTGTTGCTTGGCAGGTCCAGGCTGGATTCTAACCTGCCAGCTCCAGTGTATGTGGCTGGCGCCTTAGCCACTGAGCTCCAGGCACTGAGCCCCTACTAGTCTTGTTTCCTAGGAAAACCTAGAAGAGAAGCTTTAAGGGACAAAGTGGGACAAACTGAAACTGCTCTCACATTTACAACTGATGTTCATCATCTTTCCCCCAGCTTCCATTCTAGTCTCTTCTCACCCTTATCTAGCTTCTCTGATGATCTAGGAGGCTTACCTGGTGGTGTGACTCACCCAGGGTATCTGATCTTGCACATAGACTTCCCCCAAAAGATGTTGAAGTCCTCGTCTCCACTACCTGTAAATGTGACCTCATTTATAAGTAGGGCTTGGAAGATGATTACGTTAAGGTGAAGTCATTAGGGTGAGACTTAACGTAATAAGATTGGTGTCCTTATTAGAAGGGGAAATGAGGACGCAGAGACAGATGCACACAGAGGCAAGATGATGTGAAGACACGGGGATGACACCTGTGATGCAGCCACAGCCAAGGACTGACTAGAAGCTGCTTGGGAGGCCCGGAGCAGACCCTTCCCGAGAGCCTCCAGGGGAGCATGGTCCTGCTGACACGTTCATTTTTGATATCTGGCCTATGAAACTATGAGACAATACATTCCTGTTCTCAGCCACCCAGTTTGTGGCATTTTGTTATAGCAGCCCCAGAATACTACTATAAACACTAATTTTGTGTCCCTCGGTCCCTTTCTCTGCCATCTGTCATTGAAAATCTGGTATTTTTGTCTAAGTGTAGACTTACTTTTTCTCAACTCCAGAACCATCCGAGCAGCATGTTAGCACTGTCACCAGGGTCCTTGCCAGAGTGTTAAATCCTGCACAATAAATGAGAAGTTATTCTCCTGTCATAAAAGTCTCCCTTATCTAGTTGTATGCTCCACTGCCCATTTTGCACCCCTGCTGTCACTCCTAGGGCATGGTCCTCTTCCTGACGCTGGAGCATTTAGCAGTTACATGGTCCCTCTGCTGCCTTAGAAGTCCAACATGCCCTCAGCCTGACTGTGTGAGGGTGTGTGCCCTTCGATTGTCTGGGTTCCAGGAGGGGAGCTGGGGGTAGATCCCAAGGAGGAAAAGTATTGTCTTGCAAGGCACCTGTCTCATCTTTTTATAAGTGGGAAGTGCCATCGTGGTGATGATGATGGGAGCCTCGTCTCTTCTAAAATAAGGAAGTGGGCCACTTCCACAGGGCCTGCAGGTTCAGTGGAACCTGGGAGTTCAAGGTTCTCAGTAGCATCTACTGTTCCAAGTCTCAGGGTCCCCTGCTTACCTCTTGAGGCCCTGACCTGGGTGCAAGAGACCGCTGGGCTGGGCAGCCAGCCTTCCTAGGAGGCATTTGCTCTCGGGGCTGGTGTGCGCCTGCCTCTCTTCTCTGTCTGCTCTAGCTGCAGGAGTTCGTGAATTCTGCAGTGTCACCAAGAAGGCCCTCTGGTCTCCACATTGTGCATGGAATTGGTGATTAATCACCAGGGGCCTGCCATCATCTCTCTTCAATAGGTCAGCAGTTCATCCCTCCGAGCATCAGATGCTACTCCAGTCTGTCTCTCCCTTCCTCTGGGATCCCACACCAGTTCCCCACTGACACTTTGAGCAATTGTCCTGTGACAGCTTGCCTGGGGCTATCTGGATTCTACTGACCAGCAGCCAGGGGGTCCTCATCTCCAGCAGGCCAGTGACGTGTCCAGCTTCAAACCCCTACATTAGAGTCTAATTATGGGGATCGTAACTCTCCACTATCTTAGGGTGTGGAAGCAGACTGAGGTGAAGAGTGGTGGACAGAGGCTGACTGGGAAGTGCTCTTGGGAGAAGTGAGGCAGGCAGAGGGAGAGGCTGGGCCATACCATGGTGGCAATGAAGGAAGATCTCAGCTGACCCTACCAGGATGGCCTTCCAGAGTTGTTCCAAGTTGAGACAAAGGGGCTGGACTTCTGTATTTTCTTATCAGTCAGCCTTCGCCCACACCCTCCCCCAGGAGAGGGGCAGTTTCTTGGGCAGTTAACCCTAGGCAGGGCAGTTCTTTGTGGCCTAGGTCAATGCCCCATGGGTGACAGCAATGAGCCATCAGCAGCTGACATTCCAGCAGCCACATGATGGATATGTCAGTCCCATAACGAGGGTCCGAGGAAACACTGAAGCACCCACTACAGACATGTTAATTGTGAACATATGAAGATGTAGGGTCTGACATTTGCAGGGAATTCAAAGATAAAACATGAAACAGACATTCCCACCTAGTGCAACCTCTCTGCAGACTGTGCATGAGCCGGCCCTTCCCTGTTGCTTCAATGAAGGGCATTTTGATGAAATGTGTGAGGGGCACTACCCTAAAGGAAATCTGATCCCCAGAAAGTCTGTAGACACTCACTGCCACTTCCAAGCCAACTGAGAGGCCTCGGAATTCCTCTCTTTGGGGAGTTGGCAAATTAAGGCTCATTTCTTGGTATGGAAAGAAAGACAGCACTCCCTGACAAAGGGACTCCAGGTGCCAGTAAGCAGGTGTGGGATGGTTGCAGGGGCACAGAGAAGGTTAAGTGCCCTTGCAGTGCTTCTGAGATCATACCACCTGCACCACCCAAGCAGAAAGCCGGTCTGGCAGACAAGGGTGGAAAGAGGCCCTGGCTACATTCAAGGTGTGAAGCTCTGAGTGTGTTAAAAAAAGAAATCATGACAATACAAGGTAACAGAAATGCTTTATATTTAACAAATTATTTCCTTTAATACCCACACCTACAAACACAAATACAGTGACTTTGTATATGATCACATTTGGAAATATTGTGAAAAGCCTAAATTTGAGAATACAAGTTCTGGCTCAAGCTAGGTCCTGTCTGTATTCAAGGAAGGCAAAGTTCAAGCCAGTGGCTTCTAGCTCAAAATGGCTTCTAGCACACAGAAGTCCTGTTTTAAAACCCCAATTCTAGAATTGTTTTCTTCTTGCTGTACGTATGTTCAACGTTTTCCCTCTCTCTGCTATCCTCTGACATACAAACAAAAGCTTAGCTCTGCACATTTCTATTAGAAAAGGGCTGAATACAGGCCCTATTCCCTAATAGAAATGAAAGCTGGAGGGCTGTTTGGCACCGCCTAGATCTTGCTGAAGCTGATATATTCCAAATGTATTTGCTATTTGCTCCTGTGTCCCTGTAAGCCCCTGCTGTTCCCAATTGCCCATTGCCTATTAAGAACAGTTCCAGCCAAGGTATTTTTTTTCTATGTATTTGCTCCTTTTTCCCTGGGAACTTTACTATGCATGAGTAACTGGCCTGGGATGCTGCTTTTGTATGACATTTTGCATTCGTTAAAAACCAGTCATCTGCATGTTTTATAAACCCATAGGGGTCTCTCTCCCCTTGATCAAAGCTGGAAGTACTCATTAACATCTGGGGAAGTTATGGCCCCAGACAGGAGGATATGCCACCTACCAAGTGTGGTTTTAGGGAATTTGTCTTAAGATAAAAAACAAAACACTAGAGCACTTTATATTCATTTCAGGGTTGTTCACTACTAGAAATGAGCCTGCCTGCCTCTAGTACCTCCGTGTATCCACTTTCCTCAGCCCAGAATGCATTTCCCTTCCTCCTCTGCTTGTCTAAGGCGATCTTCCCTCTGGGAAACATTTCAGCCAACTCAGAGTCCTTTCTCTAAAAACCACCAGCTAGTCAATTTAACCAACCTTCACTGGGCACCTGCTATGTGCCAAGTATGATAAGGCATTGCTAGGATTTACTATAAATGAAAAAAGTCCCCTGTTCTCAGGTGCTAATGAAGACGGCAGATGTACAAACATTATTAGGACCAAATGCCATGAGAATTTAGAGGACATTGTGCAAAAAGATCAGAGGCAAGAGAAGAGCAAGGGCCAACCTCCACTGTTGTTATTACGGACAGTTTCAAAGAGGAATTGGTCACATGTCATGAAAGAACTGTGATCACTTAGGAATTTGATATCTGCCCCACCAGAAACCATTCCTCAAATGTGTTCCACATGGACCAGCCACACTAAACCGTTAAAATTCGGTTTCCTGAGACCCACCCGTACCTCTGATTCATGGGGTGTGTCTTTTCTCCAGTATAAGGGTAATTTTAATAAGCCCTGAAGTTTGAGAAAGCTGCTGTGGCAGATGGGAGGCATGGAGGGCTCTTATTGTTAACATGTTACTCATGCACATGGTACATGTTTCAACTCCAGTTCCTCAGCCCACCAACCCTCTACCTCCTCCTAGCCCGGAAGCAGCCATCATTACAGGTTTCCTAGGTGTCTTCCCAAGTAGCCTGGTGTCTAGTCATCGGCCTACTGCTCTCAGATTCCCTCCCTGTCCTCCTCTGCTTTTCCCTGGCTCTCTTGGCCACACATTTCTGGTAAGTTTGGTCACTGGGAGGCACTAGAAAGCAGCTGGAGGGGTAGGGACGCAGCTGGGTAGTTTCAGACTGGTGGCTCTTGCTCCTGAGCTTTGATCATTTTATCTCCTTGCTCTGCTCCTCTAGCCCTGATGATCGTGATCTCTAAATCTCTTCCCTGTCTTCTACTTGTTCTGTCAGCTCATCCAACATATTCAGCGTGAGTGTCCGTTATTATATTTCCTTTATTAGGTTGTCTGGCTTGGGACATTTTTTTCTGACAGCCTTTGCTTTTTTTTAAACCAATTTTTCCTCTGAGAATAACTAGAAAAGCCAAACAAGACACTTTTCTAAAAAATAATACAAACCGAAAAATATTTTTAATGATAATAGAGTGTTTTCAAGGCCCCGAGGAATCCCAAGGCTGAGATTCAGGAGGGAAGGGAAGACCAGAGAAAGATCTATAGGTGAAGCCAATTTCTCTCTCTAGGCTACTGATGTTTTCAAACATAACAATGCCTCAGAGGTCAAGAAGCTGAGTAGAACTTTCAACAGACTCATAGGGCTATAAGGTAAAAAATGGAAATTCAGAGCCCATTAGGGAGGAGAGGCCCTGGTATATACTCATGCTGGGACTCCAAAGGGGACCAGCTCACACAGAGACTGAAATCCAACTTTGAGTCATTGTACCACTTGAATGGACTAAGGTGATTTTGGATTGTCAGTGCTAGTGCCTAGCTGCTCTGCCAAAGCAAAAATAAGCCCTCTATGGAAGAAGATAACATCATCTAGAGCAGTGGTTCTCAACCTGTGGATCGTGACTCCTTTGTAACAATGAAAATACATCCTGCATATCAGATATTTACATTATGATTCATAACAGTAGCAAAATTACAGTTATGAAGTAGCAATGAAATCCTTTGTAACAATGAAAATACATCCTGCATATCAGATATTTACATTATGATTCATAACAGTAGCAAAATTACAGTTATGAAGTAGCAATGAAAAGAATTTTATGGTTGGGCATCACCACAACATAAGGAACTGTATTAAAGGGTCATGGCATTAGGAGGCATTAGGAAGGTTGAGAACCACTGATCTAGAGGATTAAATTATCACCATAATTTTTCATATACACATCTGACACTCAGGTATATAGGATGACAAGACTTGACTGAAAAATCAAGATAAACAATAGACACTAGAAATAAGGGGGTATCAGATCTAAGTTATCAGACTTAGATGTTAAACCACTATGAATAATGTATTCAAAGGATTAAAAGAAAAGATTGCATAATAATATACCACAATTTATTGATCCATTCGTG
>CAUYPK010080342.1:0-43957 GCA_963574355.1 Loris lydekkerianus
AGTATCTAGGAATATACATAACAAAAGAGGTGAAGGACCTCTACAAAGAAAATTACAAAACTAAGAAAAATAATAGCAGAAGATATTAACAAATGGAAAAGCATACCATGCTCATGGTTGGGAAGAATCAACATTGTGAAATTGTCTATACTTCCCAAAGCAATCTACAGATTCAATGCAATGCGCATTAAGATACCAATATTTGAAGAACTAGAAAAAACCAGTTCTTTGTTTTGTATGGAACCAGAAAAAAATACTGTATGGCCAAGGCAATTTTTAGTGATAAAAACAAAACTGGATGCATCACCCTACCAGACCTTAGTCCACAGTGATCGAAACAACATGGTATTGGCACAAAAATAGAGATATGGACATTTGGAACCTCTTCCTTCTTATTCATGAATCAGTTTCTTTAATAATGATAGTCAATGGCTACTCAGGAAAGGAACACAATTAAACATTCAGTTAAGCTTTGTTTTTGAGATATCTGTCACCCTTGGTAGGAGGCTGTGGCGTCACAGCTCACAGCAACCTCAAACTCTTTGGCTCAAGTGATCCTTTTGCCTCAGCCTCCTGAGTAGCTGGATTACATGCCCCCACCATAATGCCCGGCTCTTTTTAGAGATGGGATCTTGCTCTGGCTCGGGCTGGTCTCAAATTCAAGTGATCTACCAGCCTCAGCCTCTCAGAGTGCTAGGATTACAGGTGAGAGCCACTGTGCTCCACTGGGCCCCCAGTTAAGCTTTTGTAAATAGAATGAGGACAAGAGTCTACTGAGTAGATGACAGCATCTTCAATTTGTCCTTATTTCTTAAAATTAGTATCTTATCAAAGTATAATTTTCAGTATAGCAACATGGGGGATGTACTAAGTTATACTTCTTATATATTTAATAAATATATCTATATGGATTTATATCATCCTTTTCTATTTTATTTTTGTTTTTGAGACAGAGTCTCTGTCACCCTCCGTAGAGTGCTGTAGCATCATAGCTCACAGCAACCTCAAACTCTTGGGTTTAAGTGATTTTCTTGCCTCATCCTCCCAAGTAGCTGTGATTTCAGGCACTCATCACAATACCCCGCTATTGTCAGAGACGAGGCCTTGCTCTGGCTAAGGCTGGTCTCGAACCTGTGAGCTCAAGCAATCCACCCACCTCAGCCTCCCAAGTATTGGGATTGCAGGAGTGAGCCATTGGGATTGCAGGGGCGAGCCACCTCTTCTACTTTATAAAGTTAAATTTTAGGATGTTTGGGCTGGAAATAGGGCTTTATCATTATATGGCAACTCTGGGAGTTCACATTAGTGATATCATTGCAAAGTGTAATTTTCAAAAAGCTGCAGCCATGATTCTTATACAAAAAACCCCAAGTCCAAGATTTTGTTTGACTCAACAAATGAAGAAATCAGAACGATGTTAAGACTGGTTCAGAAGAAATCAAGCACTTGGAGATTTATAGTGGGTCAAAGGAATACAGAAATAAATTTGCCAACAAATACAAAACTGGGCACTCACTGCTGCTGGATACGAGTCACACACACACACAACCATCAGCTCTCTGCAGATTCACTGCCATTTTTATAAGTTACAAAGTAGCCTCAGCAAAAGGGCCAGAGCCCAGGAGTCAGTGACAATGCAGGCTGCAGGCAGCACCAGGTCTGTACCGAAAGGGGACTCATGTGTTTTCACTTTTGCTGAGCTGAATACCTGCTCTTGACACTCGAGTCTAAGAGAGGCATGAAAACAATTTGCTTTCTCTATGACATGACTGTAATTATTTCAAATTGCATAGTTTTAAATAAATACATAAAAATGGACAGGAACCAGTTTCGCACCATTCTCCCCCCCCCCCCCCCCATTCCCATTATGGGCCTGGAATCAAGACTGCTTGGCTTTCAAATCACAGTTCCACCATTTACTACTGGGTGACTGTGGGTAAATTACTTCACCACTCTGTGCCTCAGTTTCAACATGGTTAAAACAAGATTAAATAATGGTACCTTTATAGCAGCAGCCCCCAACCTTTTTGGCACCAGGGAGTGGTTTCATGGAAGGCAGGAAAATGGGATGGGGTGCAGAGTGGCTCAGGCAGTGACCCCGTGCAGCCCAGCTCCTAAAAGGCCACAGGCTGGAACCAATCCTTGTCCCAGAGTTTGGGGCCTCAGCTTTATTGCTTTGTTATGAGGATTACATGAGATAAGGCCTAAGTGCTCAAAAAATGTGAGTCATGTAACTGCTACCAAGGAAGGGTTTGTTGGTCTGCCAGGTCTTTAATCAGACATTAAAATATTGTGAGAAATAATCTACCTTAACACCTTGTTAAAAAGGGATGCAAATCAACATTTTAAAGCAGAAGAAGAAATAATTAAATCATGGAAATGAGCCAAACAGTAAACTAATAATTAAACTTGTTTAAGAGGTTATAATAAATTCCAACTGTGTTAAAAAGATAATTCATTTCTTCCAACTTGACATCAAAAACAAAAGTGTATCAGCAGGAGTGACAAGAAATTAACCTTTGTTGAGTTAAGATGTCCCAGGCATGGTGCTTACCACACATTCATTACACACCAACAAATGAGTATTTTCAAGAGAATAGTTTTTTCTTTTTCTTTCTTTCTCTCTCTCTCTCTCTCTCTTTCTCTCAAGAAAATATACTACAGAATGCGAGGCAGGAATGAAAACCAGCCAAAACACTTTTGTTTTTGAAGCCTTAGAAAGTGGATTACCATGCGAGTCAAATAGCGAAAGCATGATTGAAAGAGCATTCGACTTTATTTATTCTGCGTAACAAAAAAGACAAAATTAAATGTTCTCTGAGTTTTAAATTGTATTTACCAACACATTGCTGGTAATGTATGCCCTTTACTATGGATTGTTATTTTTACTTTGCCCACAAAGTGCTGAGAAAAACACTGAATTTACATTTTATTAATAAATACACACAGAGCTCTATTATGGATTGATATAAATCACTAAGTCTCATTCCCATCTAAGTTTTGGTTTACAAATCTTTACATTAAAAAACACCAGCATCGTTTTCAAAGGCCACCAAAAACCTGGTTGATAAAGGTGGTTAACTAAGAGCTGAAGTTCAGGTTGGAATAGGAAATAGCTATAAACCAAAATATAAAGCAAAATGATAAAGAAAAAAGACACTTCATGTCAAAACTTAGCCACATGTTAATATGCTCAATGACGAGAAAAGAATTTCCCTAAAATGTTGGTTTTTAAGAGGACATTTTTAGGTTAAGCTGAACACAGAAGAAAATCTCCCCAAAGAAGTTTTCTGAGCCAAAGCAACATCAAATCAAGCTTGAAAAACAAAAGCAAAGACCAATAGCGCCCGTCTCCTTCCCACCTACTTCCTGGGAGTTGCGTTAGTGTAGGTTTTCCACCGGGAGGCAGTTAATCCCATATACTGTTATTTCACTGTGACCACATCTAGGCATATCCTATCACGTGCTACTGGGTTGATGAATGAGATAATTATTCAGTCCCCCACGAGCTGGGTCACTGCCTTCTGGTGCAGGCAAACCTGGGCAGACATACAGACTACTAAGCTTCCAACTGAAGAAACAGCAACTTACCACCAAAAGGATATTTATGACCACTACTGAAAACGATTTCTTCTTATATAGTTTTAATGAAATATCAGGAAAGGCACTACAATTTAAACAAAACTGAAAACGATTCCTCCTAAGATTTCATATGTTCAAGTTTTTATGCAAAAAACTTGTAAAACAGAATGCTAATCTCACTTTTAAAAAAGGTGTTAAAAAAGCTAAACACGAGTCTGTAAGTAAATTGGATATTTATTATTTTCAGAGAAAAAGGTAAAGTTAACAAAATGATGCTAGAGAACTAAGCAATATGTTAATTTTGCAACTGCACGCATCCCTAGTTCTTTACCAAAGATTCTTAGATTGTAAAAATTTATAAAAAATTCTGAGAGGGTAAAAACTTGACAGATGTATTGAAAACTTCCCATAAACTAGAAATACATTAAGATATATTTACTATAATGGCCATTTTAGAATTCATTAGAAATCACTGTTCATAATCCAAGTACACATGACACAATGTCACACCTGTCTTCAAGCATCTCAGAGGTACAAAAGCAAATGACAGAGTTTGAGAGCCATGGGACACTGGTACCAAATACAAGTCAGACTGCTATCTACAACACACTAGATAACAAGGACTGTTTAAAACGGAAGCTCTGAGAAGAGTTTATTTTTGAAAACTTAACTTGGAAAGAAACTCCTACCATCGAATGTGCTATGTTAAGATTTTCCTTTTATATAATGAAACAATAAAAGTGAAGTGGAATTAGATAAGAAGAAAAAAATAGAAATTACATAGTGCAAGCAGAAGTGCTAGAATAAAGAAACATAATAATAACCATTACCACTTGAAGCGGTATATATTTTAATGTACTCTGAACTATGAATTTTTCAATAAAATGATAAAAATAAAAGTGAATGTAATCATTCTACATTTTTATTTGCTATTCTAGGGGCTGTATTTTAAACCTGGGACAAAATTAGTAGCCCAAATCTTTATTCTGCCTCAAACTAATTTTTATTTCTAGTCTTCTTCCCTACTTTCCACATCACCTTACAGAGTTTGATAACACCAATCTGGTTCTTGAAAACCCTCAATTCATTCTTGCATTACCCTTATATAGAATTAAAATCCTTACATATTGTTAAGTACCAACAAAGGAAGATATCAATATGAGAGGTTCAGTTTGGCAAGGGCAATTTAAAGTGCTTTTGTTAAAGTTGAAGAGAATTTTGTGTTGCCTCGTCCGCTGTGTAAAGAGTGTACAGACAACTGTAAGAAAGCTGGCGCTGATGACTCCTGGACTGTGTGGCCTGCACAGCTGATAGCCAAATTAGCTCTTGAGGTAGAAATTTACTACTCATCACTAAAAATGTCAATAATAGCTAATAATGTTTGAATATAAAAGTTTAAGACCTGAAGGTTAAAAGTTGCAAAAAGATGCTATGAATATCCTGTATGTATGTATACTTTCAGTAAAAAACAGACCTAAATCAATCAGAAGGTTTAGAGTGAAAATGTTTTCTTTATGGATTTTCAAATATATCTATTTCTTTTGAATTATTATATATTTTATGCATTGACCTTCCATTTACCTATAATACTTTTTGTCTCAAAGAAGGAAAACCAAATCTTAAAAGCTTCGTGGGGCTGGGTGCCATACCTATAATCCTAACCACTCTGGAAGGCTGAGGTGGGGGGATTGCTTGAGGCCAGGAGGTCAAGATGAGCTTGAGCAAGAGTGAGACTCATCTCTACTAAAAATAGAAAAAAAAATTAGCCTGGCATTGTGGCAGCCACCTCTAGTCCCAGCTACTAGGGAGCTGAGGCAGTGGGACAGCTTGAGCCTAGGAGTTGGAGGCTGCAGTGAGCTGTGACCATGACACTGTACATCAGCCTGGACAATGGAGCAAGACTCTGTCTCAAAACAAAAAGCTAAAGACTTCGTACACCGTTCATTTGCTGCTTGTACTTTTTTTTTTGAAAGTCTCACTCTGTTACTTGGACTAGCGTGGCATCATCATAGTTCATCATCTTGGCTCATCAACTCTTGGGCTCAAGTGATCCTTCCTGCCTCAGCGTCCCCAGTAGCTGGGAGTACAGGTGCGGTGCCACCACGTGTGGCTAATTTTTCCATTTTTTGTAGAGACGGGGTCTCACTCTTGCTCAGGCTGGCCTTGAACTCCTGAACTCAAGCAATTCTTCTACCTCAGCCTCCAAAAGTGCTGGGATTATAGGCATGAGCCACTGTGCCCAGCTCCATTTTCTTGTACTTAAATCTTCACACAGAGAAAGAAAGAAGCTCCCTGGCATAGGAACATGGGAAATGCAGAATCAAAGAGAGGCTAAGGATGTGTTTATGTTGAATTTCTAGAGGTGGAAAAAGAGGAAGTTTAAAAAGACTAGCTATATGGGCTTACAGACCTCTGATTTTAAGAGGTTGAACATGTGCAAAAGTAGAATTCTTCTTCACTGACACCACCATATTTTCCAAGTAATAATTCATCTTACATCTTAAAAATACTTGAACAGTCAAGTTATAGTACACACTACCTATATTCAGGTGATTAGAAGAGTAGTCAGCCAGTTTTAGAGGTGGCTGTCTTAAATCAGTAGTAGGAAGGCCCATGAATTTTCCTTAGAGGCAGATAGGTGAGAGAAGTACAGAGTTGAAGAAAATGTGGTGGACGGAACTGGTCAGGAATGGCACAGACACGGTCCTTCTCAGCACCCCAAAGGGCCCTGTGTGCACAGCAGGGAGGAACATGGTTGTGTGTTTTCTTAGTCTCGGTAGAAAACACAAATCCTCGCTTGTCTTGTAAATAGCCTCAGTAAACACTGAAGAACTTTATCTGGTCCTGACACCCTAGGACTGCCACAGACAGTGCAGGCAGGGAGGACAGCAGCCAGGAAAGTTCAGTGATGCTTCAATACTAAGTTCAGAAAGCAATCCTGGCTTGGTCCCCTGACCTTGGAATCAGTAAACAGTCATTAAAGCACTGGAAGAGAATGAAATACTGAGCTAAGAATTAATGATAACCTATCACGGCTGGCAAAAGGCAGCTGAAAAGCAGTCATAGCTAAGCAGACAGCCACTGTTGTTCATTTTCTCATTTTTCCTTTAGGTACAACTTCTGCATAAGAGGTGTGGATGAAGTCATACAGCTGCTTAGCATTTGCTGCGTTCCCCAGAACACTTGAGAGCCTGTCTTGTGACAGGGTTGCTAATTCTGCTATGTTCTTAACATGGTTCATCAAGGAGCGACAGTTTTTGGCATTTACCCCTGGCATTTTTAACAAGAAGTCTTGGGGACCAGGATTATACTTGTCTGACTCGAGCAGGGTTTCAGAGTCTACTGTAATGGCCAATGCTGTCGCTGCATCAGGCTGTGGCTTGTTTTGTTTCAGCTCCTCAAACAACTCTGCAGTTGCATGAGGGGAGGGGCACCAGAGAATCCGGAGTTTGGGGAAGTGAAGCGTAAGAAGAGTGAGTTTGGAACTAACGTCACTGCTGGAGATCTCCTGGTATAAGGCACCTCGGGAAGTGAGAGAGAAAGGCTTAGTAGGGTCAAACTCAATCAAAAGCACAGGCCGCTTGTAATAGCGAGACATGGAGATGCACTGGTTGTAGAGACGGCCATTATTTAAAGAGCCGATCAAATCACTGATACTCTTGCGTTCCACGCACATTTCTGGAGTCAGGATGTAATCTCCAACCTCTAAAGTCACTGGCTCAATGTCAATGCCCCGGCGATGGATCAGAGATGGGAGCTCACTTCGAAATTCACGCATATCCACAATTATGCTTTGCTGTGTACCATTCTGTTCCTGGCCACCTATTAAAAAAAGGTAGCATTTTAAATAACGAGAAGAACTCTCACAGAGGGAATATAACAATTAAAATTTAAAATCTACATTTCTGTTGTTAACTCTGATGATGGTTACCTAATACTATTAATATATAGTATTATTCCACATTTTTCTATACTTTCAAAACGATTTATTTATAGAAAAAATAGAGGCAATTTCCCTTAAACGAAATGAAGTGAATAGGAACGTTAGAGTTGACTGGCATTCCTTCCTTATAATCATTCATAAACACAAACACATCTGCTCTGGTCTCCCCTTTGTGGCTCCGTATAGAGCCCCTTACTGTTGCACTAACCACATTTCCCTGGTCACTGTATTCCCAAATCAACCCTAGGACAGAGACCAATAGTAGACAGTTAAAATAGCAGACACAGTAAATACTTAAAAATGCTGGCTGAGTAGACAGCCTCGCACTGGGAAGAGGGAAGGGACTGAGAGAAATAAGAATGCCTCAGAGCACAGCTTCTCACTCTCACTGCACACGGGTCACCTGTGATTGTGTTAAAAAGCAGCTTCTGTATTCGGGAGGCCTGGGGTCTAAGGGGTCTAAAATTCCACATTTCTAATGCTGCTGGTTTAAGGAACACACTTTTAAGTATCTGGGGCTATTGTAGGCAGAATAATGCCACCCATGATCCCACTATTTCCACCTCCTAATCCCTACAGCCTGTCATTATAGTCGTGTGCTGTATAATGCCGATTCCATCAATGCTGAATACATATATGACAGCGGTCGCATAAAATTATAATACTGTGCTTTCACTATACCATGTCTATGTGTAGATATGGTCAGATAAACAAATACTGTTGTGTTACAATTTCCTACAGCAGTGATTTCCAGCTGGTGTGCCATGGCACACTGATATGCTATGAGAAGACCTTAGGTGTGCCGCAAATATTTTTAAAGATCATTAATTATTTTCAAAAAACATTCAAAGCACCATAAGTATGTTCTTTTTAACTCTTTTTTTTTTTATCAACATAATTTAAGTGTGTCATAGAAGTTTAACTGTAAGTTTCAAGTGTGCTGTGAGATAAAAAAGGTTGAAAACACTGGTCTACAGTATTCAGTACAATAACATGAGCAGCCAGAGGCTACGCCAGACAGCCTAGGTGTGCAGTAGGCATACAACCCAGCTACAGGGATGGCTGTGTGCCCACACTCTGTGATGTTCCTATGACCATGAAATCATTTTTCAGAACATATCTCCATTGGGCATATTGAGATTGGGAGATTATCCTGATTATCTGGGTAGGCCCAAAGGTTGTTAGAAGTGAAAAAGGAAGGAAAGCTGATCAGAGGAGAGAAGCTGCTATGCTACTGGCTTTCACATGGAGGGAGGGCTGTGAGCTAAGGAGTGCAGATGGCCTCTAGAGACTGGAAAAAGCTGGGACAGAGATTCTTCCCTAGAGCCTCCCAGGGCAATGCAGACCTGACACCACCTTGAGTTTAGCCCAGTGAAACCCATCTGGACTCTGGGCATGCAGAACTGAAGATAATGAATGTGTGTTATTTCAAGCCATTAAATTTGTGGCAACAGGAAACTAACACAAAGGCCTAGAGCAGTGGTTCTCAACCTTCCTAATGCCGCTATATATTTTCTTTGTTACAAAGGGGTTGCGATCCACAGGTTGAGAACCGCTGGCTTAGAGGTTTGAACTCAAAAGACAGACATCTGTGTAGCTTTCGGTGTGCCCCCACCCGAGGTCTGACAATTCAGTTCTCCAACTCATCCTAGAGAGAGTGCTACACCCTCATTGCTCAATATCACCATGGTCACCTTTGAGGTGCTCCCCTTGGAAGCTGGCCACCAACACTGGTGCTTACTCCACCCTTCAAAGAACTCTTTTTCTGGAATGACTATCAGAGCTGTTGTCATACAAGGCCTGAAAATTAAGTCTGCAAATTTTTCACTGTATACTTAAGCTGGCAGCACTGTACAAACAACTTGGTAAGGCTTCATAACCTTGGTATATTAGTGTCTCACAGGTGTGTTCATTTCAACATGTGACAGAGTCTTGCTGAGTGACATTCATTATTATTGTTGTGTGTTGTTATGTGCTGTATGATGACAACTCTGATGGTCATTCCAGAAAGAGTTCTAAAATTGCTTTGAAGGGTGAACTAGGCACTGGCATCAGTGCATGGCTTCTCAAGGGGAATACTTTGGAGGTGAAGACAGTGATATTCAGCAACGAGAATGTAGCACATTTTCTAGGACAAGTTCATGAATTTAATTGTCAGAACTCATATTCAAATCTATCTTCCTTCATATTGCCTTACATTCTGTAATTCTTCATGAAATATCACCAACCTCGTTGCATTAGTAAGACTCTTCTTTGGAAAAGACACAGATGCTTTGAGGCAGTGTTTCCCAGGGCATGGTCCACAGACTACCTTCCATCAGAGGCTCCTGAAATGACCCTATTTCACATCCACTGAGCCAAAATTTCCATGGACGGAAGTCTGTGAGTCTACAGTTTGAACAAGCATCTGAAGTTATTCTTAAGTCTACTAAATTCTAAGACCCACTGCTCTAAGTATACTTGACCTCACCAAAGGTCAAACCAACTCAACTATAACCTCTTTTCATGCCACTTGGCTGAAATCAGGGGCTGCCATGGGAAAGGGGAATCTGAGCAGTGGGAAATGGTTACTTCTGGATCGTGGTGCACTAGGAATTCAGCAGGTCTTGGTGGCATGCCACAGTTTGGACACAGAGCATAGCAATGAGAGTACCAGATGCCTGGGATCTGAAGAGGCTCTAAGAAGTAGCAAAGGAAAACGAAGAGACAGCGGGAAAGTATGCACCTCAAACAACTCCTACCCAGGTACATGCCCAAGGGGAGAGGCAGAGGAAGGAAGGGAGGAGAAAGTTCCCTCAGCTCCTCTATGAGTTAAACTGGCTTTTTTGGATAAGAACCTAATCACCATTTACCAACGTTTCTTTGTAAAAGTATATTCGGAATCTCAACCAACCAAATTTAAAAGCAACAATGGAACGTAACTCATTCTAAGCTGGGGTGCTTAGCACAGAACCCCACATGTTTTGCAGATGGTGGGGTACCTCTGCTCCTGGGAGGACATGGGGCCAGTAAGCAGTCTCAGCATGGGGGCACACACTCTCTTCCCAGCCTGACCTCCATTTCTAAGAGTTTGTCAGGAAAAACCAGGCCTCTGCAGAGTGACTCTGGAACACCACAGCCTCCTTCACAGGCAACAGGGGTGCCTGGCAAGGGCAGGACTCACCGGCTTTTCGAGTATCCGTGGGAACACTTGTAGATGCTGTGCCTCTTACCAGGTCTAGGTTTGCTTCATCTCTGCCTTCTCTTTCTTCAGGGACAACCATGCTAGCCTTTTCCCTGGGGGAGAAAACATTTTAAACATTTTTTGAACTAACTTGAAAATTCTAGATTTTAATTTTTTGTAAATTACAATATCTAAAGTACATGACCACAGTGGTAAAAGAGAATAAGGGAAATACACTGGAAGTAAATATGCAAAGATAAGTGATGGGTAAAGGAAGTGGAAAGAATTTCTTGTTTGGGTATCATTTCCTGATCCTCCGGAGTAAAAAAAGCTGTTGTTTATTTTTTATTCTATATTCAAAAGATTTGAGGCATGAAACAAGCACTTAAAAAATGCCACAGACAGATTACTGAGACTATTTGTAAGGCTAAAGTGTCACTGCACATTAAAAAATAATTTAAGTCATTTATATTCAGAGATTTTCAGGGCAATCGTAAATAGGGATGGTTAAAAATCAGTGATTAAGAAAATAAAAACTCACATGGTAGAGCCTCCATAGCTGACCACCTCCCTACACTGACCTTATTTTCACAGACTGGACATGCACCACACGTACTTATCAGTACAGTAGGCCTAGTTCCTTATGTTGACCACTTCTGTACTTTGACCAGTTTGTAATAGTCACTTGGGTGGTCACCTTACAGAGGTTCTACTGCATATGATAGAAGTTTAATTTAAAAAACTCCAGGTGTACCATGCCATTGGCCCAACCCTGTTGCGCACCTCATGCCCTGCCTCCTTTCCCCACCCCTTCCCCACACTCTATATAAGCGGCTGCTTGACGCAATAAAGTTGAGTTCCTGCTTCGACAGGAAAAAAAAAAAAAAAAAAAAGAGAATATTTCAGATTGTATATGAAACCCGCACATTGTACCTCTTGATTGCACTAATGTACACAGCTATGATTTAACAATAAAAATAAATAAATTAAAAAAAAAAAAACAACAAAACAAAACAAAACTCCAAGTGGGGCTCAGTGGTTAGGACACTGGCCACATACACTGGGGCTGGCAGGTTTGAGCCTGGCCTGGGCCTGCCAAACAACACTGACAACTATAACAACAACAAAAATAGCTGGGCATTGTGGAGGGCGCCTGTAGTCCCAGCTACTTGGGAGGCTGAGACAAGAGAATTTGTTAAGCCCAAGAGTTTCAGGTTGCTGTGAGCTGTGACGTTACAGTACTCTACGCAGGGAAACATAGTGAGACTCTGTCTCAAAAATAAAATAACAAACTCTAGGTGGGAGGCCCGATTATACATCCTCAATTTTAAAGGAAAATCAAGGTTGATACAAGAAATCAAATTTCCATCAGAGATTAAAACAAAAAATCAGCAGCATGCATTTTGCTTTAGGAGCAGCATTTATTTAATAACATGGATGGCATGCTCCTGCGTGGTGCTCTGGGTGCTGTGTATGTAACTGTGATTACCCAATAATTTCTGTCTTCCAGGTAGCTCCAATCTGCCATTTTGTAAATGTAGAGGACTGTACAATCATAACTGAGGCTGTGCCTAATGTAACTCCACAATGTGGAACTACATCATGAGGAGACCCTCAATCACCACTGACAGAGCAAGTCAGGTCTGCTACTGTCTTGAGTTCCAAAACCAGCACAGTAAGTTACAATTAATTTCATGAAACTGCGAGGTCTGTGTGTCTAATCCATGCCGGGCAGGACAGAAAAGATGCATGGGCTGGGTTTCTTTCTACCTGGGGCTTACAACTGAGTTGAGAAAAGAAAGCAGCCATGAAAACACCTGCAGGACTGAGGAGGTGCAGTGAGAGTCTAGGGTGAAGTGAACCAGAAGATGAACCATAGGTATTAACCAATTTTGACAAGCACAAAAACAACAAAGATTTTCTGATAAATGGAAATAAAATCAAATGGACCAATTCTGAAACCATTCTGGATAAATGATACGTCAGAGCAGGATATGCTGAAAGATACCACTAAAGAACAGAAATCATTCAATTCTGTATCATGTGAGACAATCTACAATTGTCTCAATCCACAGTTTGAATGCCAGTGTCAAGTGCTACCTGCTGGAAAACCCTCTGCAGTGGCAGTGGCTGCCACTCATTACTCTTCCCTTTTACATCCATCACACTCCAGTGAGGACAAAGGGCAAACTATTCAAAAAATGTATTGCTCTTGCAGCTGAGCGTAGTGGTTCACACCTGTAATCCTAGCATTCAGGGAGGCTGAGGCAGGAGGACTGCTTGAGCTCAAGAGTTCAAGACCAGCCTAAGCAAGAGTGAGACCCTGTCTCTACTAAAAGTAGAAAAATTAGCCAGGTGTTGTTAGTAGGTATCTGTACTCCCAGCTACTCAGGAGGCTGAGGCAGGAGGATCATCTGAACCCAGGAGTTTGAGGTTGCTGTGACCGAGGGTGATATTATAGCATTCTAGCCTGGGCAACTGAGTAAGACTATTTTTAAAAAAAAAAAAAAAAAAAAAAAAAATATATATATATATATATAAACAGAATTATTGCTCTTAAATTTTTCTTTAACATTTGAAATTATTAAGTTTATTGTTATCCCCCCCTTTATTTTACTATATGTAACCACATTTTATAAACTACTATCACACACAGGGCATCCCAGTTTCCTCATTAATTTGTAATCTGTGAGAGGCTATAGGTTAGAGTACAAACCGTGGCTCCCTACTGTGTGATCAGAAACCACTTACTGACATTGTGACCTTAGGGAAGTCATTTTATGGCTCTTTGCCTCAATTTCTTCATCTATAAAATGGGCATAATAGTAAAACATACCTCAAAAGACTGTTATGAGGATTACATAACAGTGCCTGGTACACAATAAGTGTATGTAAATAAATGGTATCCTCCTCCACATTTTAATAAAAGTACAGTAATAACAGCTATATATGTGTATACGTATATACATATATATATAAACCTATCTACAAGTTAAATCTGAGAAAAAATATACACCAGAGACGAAACCTGGACCATGAATGAAGTTTTCTTAACCAGCAACTTAAATTAATTTAATAGAAATGTGCTTTCAACATTTAGCATAAATATTATGTAACACATACAAAATAGTAATTAAAAATTCAGATTCCTGGGCGGCACCTATGGCTCAACGGAGTAGAGCACCGGCCCCATATGCCGGAGGTGGCAGGTTCAAACCCAGCCCCAGCCAAAAAAAAATAAAAAAAATAAAAAAAATTTCATTCCTATTCCCACTTAATCTAAAATGTTGGTGGGGCAAGTGCAGCCCCACACAGACCTCCTGCCTCCTCCTCCTAACCTCCAGGAACAAAGAGCACAAAGGGCTTAGCTAGCTCTGCCCTAAAATTCACTCCATAAGACACCCAGCACACCAGAGTCCCCCAGCCAGCCATGGATTTTCCACCCACAGAGCCCCATATAGAAGAGGTCTTTATCTGCACGAGGGGCGCCAGCTGTGGCTGTGCATGGGCAGGTCTCTATCACTTTTCATTAAACCTGGCCTGAAGCTCCCCTACTCTGCGGTCTCATTTCTGGACATGCCACTAACCTTTCACAAAGGACTGAAGTTTCTATGTTTGCTGTAGTATCTTCACTGGTATTTGTACAATGTGATAATGTAGGAAGAGGCACTGAACAAGAAGTCTTTTCGAATGGGCATTTATTCAAACCCTCACACTAATTCATTCTGTGATAATTTTAACTATAAAATGTCAAATAATCTTATCCTTTCCTTTGAAAAGGAACAATTCCCCCTCAAAACTATGTATACTGAGGATGTTACTACTAATTTTTGTACCCAGGGAGCATTTTATTATAAATACTTAAAAGCATAATCTTTTTTCTTTGTCATCTGTAATCTACTGATCTTTAATCCAGCTAAACAATCCTTTTCCTGCCAGTTAGGCTGATTCATTCCTTTTTGGTTATTTTAAATAGTAGTGCTGCTCTTCCTCTTACAGCAACACCCATGGAGGTCTTGGCAAAAGCACATTTTATTATTCTCACATTAAATTTTTCTCTAAGTGCAGGCACAGTGCAAATGTTCTTTCAGCAATGCACCTTAAATATATTTTTGCTTTTGAAAACAAACACCTCCCCAATTCTTCAAGTTTCCTGGAATAACAAGTATCTTAAGATTTTGAATAGTGTAATCATCTGATTGCTGTATAAAATGGGAAGATCTTATTTATAGTAAGTAGATAGTCACCATTGAGAGTTTAGAAAAAATTATACCAGATTATAGTTTAAATGACAATAAAACTTGGTGACTTAGTGTGGAAATTATTGTTCTTTACTAAAATGTGGGAGGGTCCATGTTCTTGGCTCTAAGGAGGGAGGTTTCTGATCTGTGTAGGACTTATCCACATCTTGTCATTGAGCTCTTTGATGCTTGAAGCATTGGCATGAATCGTGAATGGGAAATTACTTAATGGGTATAATATCCACTATTCAGATGACAGTCACAGTAAAAGCCCAGACTTTACCACTATGGAATATACCCTTGTAGCAAAACTGCACTTCTGCCCCTTCTGTTTATTAAAAAAACCAAGAAAGGCACAAATTTCCTAATTTCTTACTACTATCTACTAAAAGTACCCTTTTCTAGATTAGATTCCCTGAGATGCCGAAGAAGAGGAAGGTACTTGAAGAAGGCAGGAAGCTAAAACCCACCCACACAGGGGGTGCCCTCCTCACATTCCATCAGCCTTCTTGGTTACAACACTGTACAGGAAAAGGTTAACTCCGCAGGCCGGGGCTGCTCAAACTCTGCATGTTTCTAAGAAAGGTCTATTTTCTCAACATGGGCCCTTGGCCAACTCCTGGAAAATGAGCTCTGAATCCCTGGAATATTCTGCCTGGTCAGAGGCTTTTTGTGCCTGAGGCCTTGGGCCTCAAGGTACCAGTTTGAGCAGTTTATGCTAACAACATGATTTGCAGTGAATGCCTGTTTTTGCTTGAGGGGCAGAAGTCTGAGTCATCCTGTGGGCACTTTGTATCCATGTGACTGAGCCCTAATGTCAAACTGCTGACAACACTCTGCACAGGAGAATGAAGTTTCTCCATGTGGCTCCACTAGGAAAGGACCCCTGGCTGTTCCTGGACTTTGCCTCACGAATCTTTTCCTTTTGCTGGTTTTCATGTTGTATCCTTTTGCTGTGTGAGGCTGTACCATGAATGGAACAGTTTTTCTGACTCATGTGAGTTGTTCCAGTGAATCACTGAGCCTGTAGACGGTTTTAGGGACCCCGACATGAACACTAATAACTTAATCTGGGTATCTGAGCTCTATGTGCTCATTTGTAACTTGGTGACAATTTTAATCAGAGAAAACTTAGGCAAAGGATATTTTATAAAGAGTGACAGAGTGATGAGGAGGTGTTGCCCCATATCAGTTATCACCAATTCTTTAATTCTGTTGTCTGAATCTTTCTTAAATCTGCTCTGTCCTCCATTAGTCTAATCTTAGCTACCAGCCTTCCCAGCAGGTGTCACACTCCCTCGGTCTGGTCCTCAGTTTGATGCCAGAGAGGGCCTTTAAAAATATACTTGTCACTTTCCTACTTAGAACACTTCAGTGCTGTGTTACTGCCCTTAAAGTCCTAAATCCTTAACAGGCCTCTTGTATCGCTAAGCCATTATATCCACCTTTATTCAGTATAACCCCCTTTTCCACACAATCCTCCTAGCAAAGCACACAGCTTTTTCATGCGTCAGCTTAAATGTCGCGTCTCAGGGAAGCACCTATCACCTTCTGGCTGGGGTTAGGAATTTCTGACACACTTTTACCTTTGTGGCCAGCAGGGCTCTGTACACTACTACATATGAGAGTCTTATTTAAAGTTTGTCTTTTCTGCTAGAGAATAAGCTCCAAAAGGGCAGAGCCTTTTTCTGCACCACTGTAACTTCATCTCTCTAATATTCACACAGGGCCTGGCACATACCAGATACTTAATAAATAGATGTTTACTGTTTGAGCCTTGGGGAATAAAGGTCTAGAAGTTAGAAAGTAAGATGGGACAGTGCTCAAAGAAGTAGCCTGTATAATAGTTGGTCTAACACCATTTCTGAAATATTTTTCAAAGAAAAATGTATACACATACATGATAGAAACAACTGTATAAAGCACACTGGCAGAAAAATATATTTTCATAGGCTAAGAGGACTGAGCAATAATTGTATGCCTAGTACCTAGAAAAGTCCACATCACAATTCTACAGGATTTGGAAGGAAGGGAATAGGACTATCCATGTACCAGGCTGACCCCACCTCACAGCCTCCATGGCACCGATTCAGTAAACACCTGTTTCCAGGAATGCTTGCCTGGGACTAACCAGGCCATGTGTATGTTCTACACATAGATACTGAGATCCCATAGCCAGGAATGTCGGATGGTTGTCCATTTTGAAATTCAGCCTAGGGCCCTCGAAGGCTGACTACCGCTAAAAATAAGTTTTGCCCCACATGGCCAATGTCTGAGGCCTGGAGATTGGTCTGGCTCAGCCATACTCTGTGCAGACCATGGTCTCATTCAGTTTAGCTTTTCTCTAGCTTAGCTCAATGATGCCCTGTCCAGCCCCTGGGCTGGCTTCTGAGACCCCTTAGAGATTATCTGGCCCATCTTCCCATACCCAGTCTCCTTGACAATATCCCAGGCAGTTATGAGATTTTTAGAATGCTTCCAGGGTAAGAGGTACCCATCCAGTTTGTGAATGTCTCATAAACATTTTCCTTACGTTAAATTGAAAAATATTTTCTATTTGGATTTGGAACATTACCAGATACCTACTCTCAAAAACACATGTTTACAGTCAGACAAACAACACACCTTCTAAAAAATGTCTTCCCAGAGTGATTGTGCTGATGATTATTTTTACTGGCTGTGTTGTAAAGCAATCCCTACTCCCAATAGGAATTTCACAAGGAGAAAAAGAATCATTCAGAGGAGGGGAGAATCTTATACATAAGGGAAAAAGGAGATTTACAAACATGTTCCTTAGAAAAGCAGTGTTTTAGCTATATTTCTTTATAAACAGAAGAGAAGCAGTTCTGTTCTCTTTGTCCCATTTCTAATATTCTATTAAACAAACAACTGGAAAGCGATCGGAGATGGTAGAAGAGGGGGAGAGAAAAAGGAACCTGGGGGACCGACCAGACAGTAGGTTTATTTTGCTGGGATCCCCTCATGCCCCTCCCCCTCCAACCTCTTGGAGGGCTATTAGATGTCTCCCTCCTCCACCCAGACATGCCTCTATACTCTGAAAGGCCTTCCAGTAAATGCGACTTTCACACTTATCTTCTGTGAATTACCTTATGAGCTTTTCAAAAGCTTCCTTTTCCTTTCGCAATGCAGTGAGATAGCGCTGTTCTTCAGTTGAACCTCCATATATAAGAAAGTAGACCCTGCAAGTTAAGACAGAACTCTTAAAGATCACAAAAAATGTAATTTTTAATCCCTGAAAAGAAGAGTAGAACATCTGAAGTCAGCAACCTAGACTGCTCAAATAAAAAATATTTGACTAAGAATAAAAGGTTGCATTCATCACTCATTAACTAAAATTAAGCTGCCTAAACCCCACCTGTGAACTGTCTCATTATCACTTTTTTTTTCTTTCACTAAAAGGAGGAAAAGAGTTTAGGTAAACGTTGAAATATGATGAGAAGGATAGAATTATTCTTTCCTCATAACTATAAAGAAATAAAAAAAACACAAAATCTTCGCAGCTTCTCTTTTTTTCAATTTTTTTCTTTGCACCTCTGCCAAGCAATTATTTAAAAAGTTGGACAGGAGCTATAAAAACCAGCTTATGAAAGTTCATGTTAGTAAAAAACAAACAAATGAAATCTGTATAACCTTATCTCCACAAGTAATTTCTCAGTTTTTTTTTTTTTTTTTTTATTCATATCTGAACAGAACAGAGCGTCACACATTTTATATAAACACATGGGCACAGGTGACATATGGACTGTATTAGGCTTCTCAGAGAATAATGTGATATATTTTCCCTTAGAAAAGGTCTGCTTTTCTATCTTGTTTGTTACTAAGAGAGCTGAATAAAGTACTTCCTTTGTCCCTTTTATTCACCTTCTATCAGAAGTATTTTCCTTTTTGAACTTTGGTTTTTCTTTTATTCTTTTTTTCCCCAGATTATATTTCCTTGAAGTATAGGTAGTGAAAAGATCACTGGGTATTGAGTCTGGAGACCTCAGCTCTCCATGGACGCAGCACGTGGCTGAGGCCAAGTTGTTCCCCATTTCTTTCTGGGTCTCAGTTTCCCACAGATAGAGTGAGCAGGTTAAACTCGCAGGTCCCTTCTGCCTCTGACCATTTTGTTTCTAAATATCATACTATTCTGTTCTCAGGCAAGAAAGAAGTTTGGCACACACAGCTATCTACAAAGTTGGTCAACAGCAACGTATGAGAAGTTACCAGTCTGTAATTACATTACCAGTTTTATCTAATCTCTTCATCCTGCATTATTTCTGATCCAGCTCCTCCATTCATCTGGGCTCTCAAAGGCTGTGTTAGTTCAACTGCTAGGAAGGTTTCTTTTGGCTCTGTTTTTGGTTCACACTGAGTTCAGGATATTAATTTTGCTGTTTATTTCTCCTCAGATAATTGGAGAGCCAGAACACTATCTTCTTTGGGAGGCATCATTTTCTTATCTGATATTGCTGTAGATTTTTCATCTGACATTTCTTGAAACTCAAGAAAATGTGGTACAATAATTCCCGCACTTTCATTTTATGTGGATGAAATTTAGAGTCACTTAAAATTTATAAGAAAGACATTTTAGGAGATTAAAATTATTTATCCAAGTCATAGTTACACTAACTTTGGAAGAACTGAGGATATTATAAATTTTCTAAACATTTTCAGATACTGCACTCTATACACTACAAGCATAAGGATGACAGCACAGAACGACAGAGTAGCAGGTCATCAGAGACGAGGAGTCCACCAGGTTTGCTGTTCTATGACTCCATTTGCTGTCTTTCCCACGCAACTTTCCAGATTCATCAGAAAGTAAAATAAGGTTTCATAAATGTAACCAGCATTATGACAACAGAACGTTAAAGATAAGAAAACTAATATGCAACTGGTAGAGATTGTGCTAGGTCCTAAAGAACTGTGAAACTGCAAATTTTAAAGAACAGTTAATAATCTTATAACTTGCCTCAAAGGTGTCCCGGGCCTACTTGCCCTGTAAATTTCAAGTTGCCGCACGAAGGTGAGCTCTGCGTCATACAGAACCACATATCTTGGCTCTACTTCATGGAGTACCCTTGTCAGAGCATAGGGGTCACTACAACCCAGAAGCGGATGGATGATTGTGAGGGGTTCTTTCAGGATTCCATAGGCAGCATCCGATGACAAATTTAAATGAAAATCTTCATGTTTGATTTCTTCCGAGCGGTTTTCTGGACTACTGCTTACTTCCCTGTGATACCCTTCCTCAACATCTCCATCCTCTTCCAGTTCTTCAGATTTTCCTATCATCTGAGTTAAAGTTAATCTTCGTTTTTTCTTTTTGAGAGTCCTTTCTTTGGTAGAAGACCGTTCTTTGTTTGGGGCGTTTTTGGGTCTTTTGTTAGATTTCATAATTTCTCTTGAACTGTCCTCCTTCCTAAATTTCATCCACATTTCTTCAGCTTTGCTGTCCTTCTCAAAGGTTTTCCTGTAGAGCTTCAATAAGAAGGCCTTGGTTCCAAGAGTGACATAGTCTCTCAGCTGGGAACATGTTCGGTCATCACTTGCGCAAATAAGCACTTGACCTAAAATCAGAAAACATTGTTACTGTCACTGCATTTGGCCTCCTATTCTCCCTTCCGTAAGTCCGATCCTCCCTTCCCTGAAAGGGAAGACATCTTTGGTATTAAAGACTCATAAATTGCAAACTGCTTAAAAAGGTCTTAGGTATTTATCAAATGCTTTCACCTCTTTGGCAGGATTACTTAAATCTTTTAAGGAAAGTTTAAGGCAGACTATTTAGTTTTTGGAAGCACACCTATGCTGTGGGGCTCTGCATGGAAACTCCAGCTGCCTTGGCACACTGGACACATCACAGGGCAGAATTCTGCTGGTGTCCAGGTAAGGCGCATCTTAACCAGCCTGGTCAGAGGTAAATCTCCCCACCCTGAAGCCCTAGTTCCTGCTAGACCCACTACTGGCAAAAAGGGAGCAGCCTGGAGCTTAGACTAAATTCTTAAGGCAGCAGGGCTACAAAGTCCTTGGCCAATTCCTGTGGCTGTGCTGGCTCAGAGCTAGTGAACTTGAGGTGCGTGTGACCTAGTGAGACACCAGCAGTTGTAGCCAAGGCAGTGTCTATGTCATCTCTCCCCTAACTATAGGCAATGTGGCTTAGGGAGAGTCTTTCTCCACTCAGGGAAAGGAAAGGGAAGAGTTCAGAGGATTCTGTTTTGCAACTTGGGTACCAACCCAGCCACAGTAAAATAAAGTACCAAGCAGATTCCTGAATCCCCTGAGCATAGGCTTTAGTTCCTAAGCAGCATTTCTGGATCCACCCTGGGCCAAAAGTAAACAAACTCTTGAAGAGAGGGACACAGTCCTGGAAGGATTTACCACCCACTGACTAAAGAGCCCTTGGGTCTTGAACACCAGAGGTAGCCAGGCGACAGTCACTACTAGCAGTGGGTGAGACTGGAGTGGCTTCAGGTGTAACCTGGCATTGGAAGCCATAAGGGAATGCCCATGTCACTCTTCTCCAACTCCAGCAGCCTAGCACAGAGAGTGCAGAGAGTGAGGGAGGAGACTTTGTCTGGTAATCCAGGGAATTCTCTCTTATCTTACCCAAGTCCACCAAGGTTGTACCAGCAGGGGTCTAAGAGAATCACAGCATGATTGGGCGTGGGGCACCCCTGGGGCTGATCCAGCTGCAATGACCAAAGACTTAGACTACAACACTCAATTCCCTTTGAGTATCTAGAAAGCCTTCTCAGGAACGATAGGTTTAAACAAGCCTAGACTGAAAAGATTAAATACCTAACTCTTCAATGCCTAGACATTGATGAACATCCACAAACATCAAGAACATCTAGGATAGGCCGGGTGTAGTGGCTCACGCCTGTAGTCCTAGCACTCTGGGAGGCCGAGGGGGGTGGATTGCCTAAGCTCACAGGTTTGAGACCAGATTGAGCAAGACCTTTCTCTTAAAAAAAAAAAAAAAAAAAATACCGGTTGTTGTATGGTGCACCTATAGTCCTAGCTACTTGGGAGACTGAGTTAAGAGAATCGCTTTAGCCCAAGAGTTTGAGGTTGCTGTGGGCTGTGATGCCATCGTACTCTACCGAGGGTGACAAATAATACTCTGTCTAAAAAAAAAAAAAAAAGAACATTCAGGAAGACATGACCTCACCAAACGAACTAACTAACGTACCAATGACCAAGCCCAGAGTGCTAGAGATAGGTGACCTTTCAGACAAAGGCTCAAAATAGCTGTCTTCAATTAACTTCAAGACAACACAGAGAAGGAATTCAAAAGCCTACAGACAATTTTAACAACGAAATTGAAACAATAAAAAAAATTCAAGCAGAAATTCTGTAGCTCAAGAATTCAATTGACAAACTGAGAAATGTATCAGAGTCTCTCAACAGCAGAGCTGACTAAGCTGACTAAGAATTAGTGAGCTTGAAGACAGGCTATTTGAAAATACATAGTCAGAAGAGAAAAAAATAATAGTAAGAATAAAGCATGCTTACAAGATCTACACAAATAGCCTTAAAAGAGCCAATCTAATCTAAGAATTATTGGCCTTTATGTGAGGTAAAGAGAGAGACTATTCAAAATCTATTCAAAGAGACTATTCAAATTATTCAAAGAAATAATTAAGAAATAATTATATAAAAAGATGGAGATTTCATACCGTTTGTTGACAACCTAGATGGATCTGTTTAACATTCTAAGTGAAATATTTGTAAGAATGGAAAAGCTAGCGCTACATGTGCTTAGTACTTAATTAGAACCAGTAGGTTAATAACCACACGCTCACGTGAGAGAAAAATCCAATTAAATTCAAGTAAGGAGGTGAGGGGTAAGGAGATGGGTAAATTCCCACACAATGTGTACAGTGAAAGAGTATACTGCATACTTCCTGGGTGAAGGGTGCAACTACAACCTGGACCTTAACCTTTCAAAAGAAAACTATGTAACTTAATCATCTGTACCCTTAAATTAATCCACAAAAAGGAAAAGGAAAAGGAAAAGGAAAAAAATAAGAGAAACTTCCAAATCTAGACAAAAATATCAATACTCAGGTACAAGAAGGTCACAGAACACCAAGCAATCTAACCCACACGAGATGATTTCAAGGCATTTAATAATCAAGCTCTCAAATCACAGATAAAGAAAAGGTCTTAGGGGAAGCAAGAAAACAAAACAAAACAAAAATATAGCAAGGAGCTCCAGGACTCTGGGAGCAGACTTCTTAGGGGAAAACTTATAGGAGTTTTCACTCCTATTCCACAGGAGAGAGTGGCATAACATATTCAAAGTGCTGAAGGAAACAAACCTTAACCTTAGAGTATTATGGCCTGTAAAAATATCCTTCAAACATGCTGGAGAAATAACTTATCTAGACAAACAAAAGCTGAGGGATTTTATCAACACTGGACCTGTCCTACAAGAAATGCTAAACAGAGTTCTTCAATGTGAAAGAAAAGGATGTTAATGAACAATAAGAAACCATCTGAAAGTATATAACTCACTGGTAATGGGAAGTACACAAGGAAATATTCTATTGTCATAACTGCAGTGTATAAATCATTTACAACTTGAGTAGGAAGACTAAAAGACAAACCTATCAACAACAACAACTTTTTGAGAGATGGTATAAAAATATATGGATGAAAACATGAAAGTAAAAAGTGGGAAAGTGATGAGCTAAAGGGTAGAATTTCTCTTAGATTAGCTTTGCTTGTTTGTAAGCATAAGCAGAGTTGTCATATGTTTAAAATAGTTGGTTATAAAATAGTTTTTGCAATCCTAATGGTAACCTCAAATCAAAAAACCTACGACAGATACACAAAAGATAAAAAGCGAGAAATTAAAACATACTACCAGAGAAAGTCATTTTTAAAAAAGAAAGACAGGAAGGAAGTAAAAAGGACAACAGATCAGAAATCATACATAGTAGAGCAACATGAAGTTGTAGTTTACCTATACATAATAACACTGAATGTGAATGGACTAAACTGTCTAATCAAAAGACATAATGTGGTTGCATGGATAAAAAACAAAAGCCAACTATATGTTGTCTCCAAGAAACCCATTTCATTTACAAAGACATACATGGACAAAAAAAAAAGATGGAAAAGATATTCCATGCACATGAAAACCAAGGAGAGCACAAGTAGTCATACTTCTATCAGGTAAGATAGATTTTAAGATAAAAATTGTAAAAAGAGAAAAAGAAGGTCATTTTACATATATATCATTATATGTGGGTCACTATGAAAGTTTGAGAAAGACCATGTTATGATCCATTATTTCATTTCCAAGAAGCACAGTAGACAGCTTCTTTTCTGATTTACTCGAGCATGTTTCACCTTGCTCAGGCTTATAAATGTTGCTGGGAGAGCTTCATTTGTTTCTATCTGCATAAATTTTATGTTTCTTGATTTTTGTGTATCTTGAAACTTTTCATAATGAAAATGTATATAATACATTTTCAAAATGTAAATGTATAATGATAGGTGGTTAATTCAGCAACAGGATGTAACAATTTTAAATATATATGCATCCAATACTGGAGCACCCAGATACATAAAGCAAGTACTACCAGAGCTAAAGAGATAGACAGACCCCCGTACAATAATCTTTGGAGAGTGCAACACTCTACTTTCAGCATTGGACAGATCATCCAGACAGAAAACCAACAAAGAAACAATGGACTTAATGTGTACTACAGACATCTATTAAGATGGACTTAATAGATATTTACAGAACATTTCCTCCAATAGCTGCAGAATTCACATTTTCCTCAGCTCATGGATCATTCTCAAGGATACATCACAGATTAGTTCATGAAACAAGACTTAAAGAACTAAAAACACTTGAAATCATATCAAGTATCTTCTCTGATCACAATGGAATAAAACCAGAAATCAGTAACATAAAGAACACTGGAAAATACACACTTGGAAATTAAATAACATACTCCTGAATGACCAGTTGGGTCAATGAAGAGATTAAGAAGAAAACTAAATTTCTTGAAACAAGCAAAAATGAAAATACAACACATCAAAACTGATAGAATACAGCAAAAGCAGAAGTAATAAAAGCTTACAGCAATAAGCACCTACATCAAAAAAGTAGAAACTTCAAATAAACAACCTAATGATGAATCTCAAAGAGCTAGAAAAACAAGAGCAACTCAAATTAGTAGAAGAAAAGAAATAATAAAGACCAGAGCAGGAATAAATGAAACTGAAACAAAAAATTCAGAAGATCAACAAAATGAAAGTTGGTTTTTGAAAAGACAAACAAAATATACGTAATTTTAGCCAGGCTAAATGTTAAACCAAAAAAAAAAAAAAAAGGAAGTGACTATTCTGTCTCTCCAGACATGTATGATTTTTTAGGTTTAAAAGCAATGAAAGAAATTGCAGAGAAGACTGATATCTGTAAGACTGACTCTAAAAGAATAAAAAATTGTACGTTACAAAGAAACAATTGCTTTATGTAACAATTATACATGTTAATATCTTTTATGATTAGCTGATACAAACTGAAGATATAGTCTAAATTGGCAAATGAGACAAAGATAATTCAAAAAGAGAAAAAAAGCATGAGAAAATATTGTGATCTATGCTACATATTATGTACAGACGGTGCCATAAGAATGTTATGAACATTTTAAGAAAGGAAAAAAATGTATTAAAATTGTAATAATCAAGTCACTTTTGACAACTTCTATAAGAGGTACTCAAATAACACTTGAATTCATCTTTTGTTATCAGTATATATTAAGTATTATAATTTAAATATAGTTTTTTCTTTAAAATGTGTATATGCTTTCAGCACGTATATGATACACATATAAATTATGAGTACATACACAAATACAGAGAGCTTCCAGTCCTGGTTAACTAAGTGGAAAAGAGATAAGCTTTTACATTGCTAGAAGAAATGAAAATTAACAAAAATTTTCTGTAAATCAATACAGTAATATATCCTCGTTAATACCATTTGACCCATTAGTCCTATATCCAGAAAGTACATCCATACTATGACTTTAATACTGAAATATTAAATATGCGACAGAAAAACTGAAAGGAAATATGTCAATGTTCATAGCAGCTGCTAGGGGTAATTCGTTTCACTTTTCACTTTTTCCACAGTGAACATATAAAACCCTAGGTCTTACAGTTCTGGGATAATGTCATCAGCATATTCACTAATACAGAAATTGTGTGCATTCCTTTATTGTTTTGCGAGAGTTTAAAGACTCAATACATTTTTTTAAAATGTAGCTTTGTTTTCCCTCTGGTTTTATTTTAAATACACAGTTCAGGTTTATTTTACTATGCTAAAATACTCCATGTTTTTACTGTGACTTTCTTTGAGGGTTAGGTCAATGTCACCCCATAAAAGAGTTTAGGCTTCTTTGGAATGAAACTTGCTAAGGATATAAAACAGAAGACCCTTAGCTTGTTCCTTGGGGATTCCAGATTGAAAGACTATCTGTGTAAGAATTAACTCAATCTTTAAAAAGAAGTCCCAAGAACCCAACCAGTAAAAAAAACCTGCTTTCATGAATATACAGTGATTCAACCTGGAAAAAATTATATCAAATGAACAGAAACAAGGTTGCCATCAGGATTTCAGTGCTCATTTTGCATTTATTTGTCTATATTTCATAAATAAAATAGTGAGCTTTTTCAAAGAGCTAAGTAAACCAAGGCTCATTTGATAGATTTTGAAAACAATGTTATCTTGTTTTTTCTTACCTGGACCACCCAGGGCTTCACTCTCTTTATTTTCTGCCTCAATTTCTCTCAGTACTTGAGTTAGTGCCTCCCACTTTGGGTTGCTCTCTAGGACCAGTTCCTTTTTTGTTTCTGTATAGAAATAAAAGATAACAGTTTTCTAGGGATAGTATTTACCCATAAAGTATTCCAAAGGCTTTTAAAGCAGTAGATAACCCAAGCATTATCACATAAGCCCATTTCTTTAAGCTTTCCTTATAATGCCAGATGGAATCTGCTTTCCTAAAAAACGTCTAGTTAAGGTCTAAGTGAAAGAGACTTCAACCATCACGTAGGTTTCATAACGTTTTGATAGAAGGCTACACGCAGGGTCACTAACGAGAGCTGACTCTGTGCTATCTACTGCAACATGATGTGCACACTGCCATGCAAAATGAAGGAATCGGGACAGAATGACATTTGACTTTTTATTTTTTAAAATGCCATGATTTTCACAGTCTTGAATGTGGATAAGATTAGACAATAAACTTTTTTTGATAAATATTCAGCACATAATTAATGTGTTCAATTAAGTTTGGGAACAGACCTTTGAACTGGGCAGAAAGTAAGCATTTCCCCTAACCTACACCTTAAAAAGCTAGTGATATTTATGACAGCTCCTAGAGAGATGCTAGAATATAACCCATATTTGTGTCATTCTAGTATATTTATGCTCTTTAAAAATTAAAAGGAATCTTAAAATGTTCCACTCTGATTTTAAGTGCCCCAAATAGTAATTACTTTGAAGTTAAAAAAAATACCAACACATAGTCCTTCGTGTAGTATGCTCTTACTTGGTATTTGGTATTTATAATTTGGAACCACCAGGCAACGGGTTCCAAGACTTGCCATACTGAATACTTTTAGCATACATTACAACATACATACATAATTTAACATACAGGTACAAACTTGTCACTTGTCACATGGCTGAAGAAGATTTTAGATCACACTTTAACTTGATAAGTATTTCCACACCAAATACCCAAGCAAAAGACACACTGAAAGATTTAACCCCATACGATACCTTGCCCTTCTTTAATCTCTATTTTTTCAGACATTTTCCCTTTTGTATTCATTTTGGCATCTGGAATATGATACACCCTTGCTCGAGCATTTATAAACATCGAGGTGCTGGAGTCAAGAAACAGCCAACCTAGTATGAAAGTGAATAAGAAAGTGACTTCAATTCATGGTTAATTTCAAACAGTCTCTGATGGTCACACAACCTACCTATACAACTAGTACCATCTTAGTTAGTCTTCCTACCAATCAGTTTGTCCCACTATTGTGGCATCTTATCACTGTTTGGTTAGACCATGGGTTTTCAAAATGTAGTCTATGGACTCCTAGGGATCCTCAAATGTTTTCAAGGTGTCTGCAATGTCAAAACTTTTCTCATAATACTAAGACATTATTTGACTTCTCTGACTGTTGACATTTCTAGTAATGGTGTGAAAGCTCTGCTGGGTTAACACTCCTGGTGTCTTGGCACAAACCAGTGTCATGAAAGTGTTTAGTGTATGCTTTACTGTCATGTTTCTATATTTATGACTTGAGAATGTCCCTGAAAAAATAATGAAATGTCCCTGAAGAAATAATAAAAATATTAATTGTATTAAATCTTAACTGTCCCCCCCCATGAGACCATCCTGTGAAAACCAGTGGTCTAATCAAATAGTGACAGAGGCCACAATAATGGTAGGAAAACAAGATGGTGGCCAGT
Organism: Loris lydekkerianus; assembly: GCA_963574355.1. Lineage (NCBI taxonomy): Eukaryota > Metazoa > Chordata > Mammalia > Primates > Lorisidae > Loris > Loris lydekkerianus. The sequence continues at coordinate 28,440 of CAUYPK010080342.1, forward strand.
CGTAGACATGTATCTCCCTACAAATCTCTTGTGCTTTTCAGTCTTTGGCAATCCAGCTGATGAAAGTCCACACTTCCTTGCTTTTTCTTTAGGGAAAATGATTTTTAAGTTCTTAACAACTAAACTTCCAGAACAGAACTTATTTCTAAGTTGGGTACTGCCTGTACTACACACAGTACTTTCTAGAAATAAATTTTCCCAGAATGGATATGAATATTTATCATTATACAGAAACATGCAGATACATTAATTATCAATAAAACCTTTTATACATCCCTGTGATAACATAAAATGTAATCTGAAATCTTAGTAAAACATATAGTTGAATATAGCAATTCTCACATGATTCTAAAACACCCACCAAAATCTAACACTTTATTCAGATCAGCTCCTAGAACGTTATTAGTATTTTTATCCTCTACCTGAATTCTGACCAAAAGCCTTTTCGGTTGCTCTCAGAGATTCAAGAAGATTAAGAAATGTGACACAATCATATTGAGAGAGATACTGCAGCAATGTTCGTAATATCTTCAAATCTTGAACTAGGGATTTAGTCTTGGCTCCAAGCTGGTGCCACAAAGGATCCAGATAATGGCGGACAGTCTAAAACAAGAATAAAATTTAATATTGCCAAAATATGTTTCATATAACTATTCTTCATATAAAACATACTTTCAAAAAAATTATTCCCTATATACCTAAAAATTGTTAAAATAGTAAATTTCATGTTATGTGTATATCTATATCTATCAATCTATATATTTTTTTTTTGCAGTTTTTGGCCAGGGTTGGATTTGAACTCATCACCTCGGGCATATGGGGCCAGTGCCCTACCCCTTTGAGCCACAGGAACCACCCTATGTATATTTTACTACAATAAAAAACCTAAAATATTATTCCCCAAGGAAGTGGCTAGAAAATTTCAGTTCATAAAATTCTAGGAATTATGCTTAATTTTAAACAAAGCTAGAACCTTATGATCAGATAGTCTATCATTATTCCTACTGATATTACTATCAGGAGAGAAAAGGCTTGATAAACATCAGATAATTGATTATTTGTTTCTATGAGTAGGGTCAAAGCTTGCAGCTCAGATGTGCTTAATTCCTACCATGTTTGACTCCAAGTCTACCCTGATGAATAAAGAAGTGGAATCCAGTTGGCACACAAAACAGAGAGCATAAAGTCAACTGCATAGTGTCAAGTGAAGTAACATTAATTTCTAAATGTAAAGATTTATTTAGTGTTTTAAAAGTGGATTCATGATGGGAAAATATTTGTTAAACTAACAATTGACTAAGTTTGATTATTTTTTAAGACCCTCAAAACTCACCTAAAACAAAGAAGCATCTGTGTGCACACACTGCAGGTGCCTGCACATCAATAGCCAGGTCTGTCCTCATTACCTTCACAAACGGATTCTACAACTTTTAGTTATAGAATTACCTGATGTTTACCAGATATTTATAGCCTGACATGAAAGCAATACCACTGCATTCCATCTCATCTAACAAACTTAATACTGAGGAGTAATATTTGGATGACATTCTAACTTACTGTCCAAACTAGAACACTTGTGAAAATGAATGATATGCTATTAATGATTTACTCTAGGACATAGATAGTGGACTTCCCTAGACAGACTGGGACACGAAACCACATGCTTCTTTTGTAAAATCATCTACAAAAGGTTAAATATGTCAAAAAGGCGCAAGCTGTATCTGTATTTAGACGTTGTTACTAAAAGAGTATCTAAGACAACGTCTTCACTTTTACTAGCCAGGTTATGATAAACAGAAATCTATTGCAAACATATTAGGTTATATTTTGTTTTTCTAGAAATATTCTGTTCAAAGAATATGAGGTATTGTTCTCAGGTATAGAGGAAAAAAATTTAAAGAACAATAAGAATGTGAGGGACTTTAACTTATGACACACTGTAAGCACTAAGGGACAGAATATATAAAATTAGTTTTATGTATCAATCTTTCAAAGGAAGCTGACTTTTTTGAAGGATCAGAGAAATGAGAAATTCAATTTTTCCTTTTTTTTATAATCACCACACATTATCTCTAGTGACATGGAGATTAATTTAGAGTTTAAAAGACAGGAATGGGCGGCACCTGTGGCTCAATGAGTAGGGCGCCAGCCCCATATGCCGAGGGTGGCGGGTTCAAACCCAGCCCCGGCCAAACTGCAACAAAAAATAAAATAGCCGGGCATTGTGGCGGGCGCCTGTAGTCTCAGCTGCTTGGGAGGCTGAGGCAAGAGAATCGAGTAAGCTCAAGAGTTAGAGGTTGCTGTGAGCCGTGTGATGTCATGGCACTCTACCCGAGGGAGGTACAGTGAGACTCTGTCCCTCAAAAAAAAAAAAAAAAAAAAAAAAGACAGGAACTTGTTCTACCAAAATAGGGAATAAGAGCTGTCCAGCATTTTTTGAATCTGTAATTCAATATTAGATACTTCCGTATCTGTATTAATGTTCTTCTACAGTGAAAATTAGAATAAAAATTCCTTAAACTAAAATCTTACCATTTTCTCAATTCAGAACCTAAGTTTAAGACAGAGCAAGTTTCACATTCCTCAGCAATGAAAGCTCATCTGAATTTATTTTTTATTCCATAAAAGAGATCATAAATTCACATATAATTATGAAACATTATGTAAAACTCTTCTACCTGTAGATATCCAGATGTTGTCATTTTAAAGCAAAAAGTTATTTATCTTCTTTTAGATTATAAGAGATAATCACTTACTGTATAACTGCAAAAGTCAGTTATGCTCTATTATGCCAGTCCACATATTTCACAATAAATTACCTTCCAGTAAACCTAAGAGCTATACTTTAATTTGCCTCCAATTTAATTCTAAAATAACAGCAAATTCCTATTAAGAACAGTGCAATATTAAAATAACTTGCATTCTTTAAAATTACAGCATAACAAACTGTGCTTAAAAAGGAAAAGAAAAAGAGTACCTTGTCAAAAGGTTTTCCAATAGCATTTTCTAAAGACATATCTTCTACTTCAAGTGATGGGTTATGGCATTTCAGCTCCTTGAGACATGCATTTAAAATGTCCAGTATAGCAGTCTGTATGGCAAGCATGGCGGGGGTCATAGAAATATGAATTTCTACGACTTCAGGTTTGTGCTGTTCTAAAAATGAATTTACTGCTACATGGAACCTAAAGAGATAAATATTTTTCAAATATTTTCTAGATTTTCAACAGCTATGTGTTTCTACTCTTGGTTTAATAATCTAATAATTCTTGTAAGTGTTGAAAAGAAACAAAATGGAAAGCAAAATGACAATGTTTTCAAGAATGTCTTGAACCTCGATGACTGGAAGTATTATATTATTCAAGACGGCACGGGTGAGCAAACTATCATTTAGGCCAAATCCAGTGCCTGTTTTTATAGTCTTAATTGTAACACAGCTCCACTCGGTGTTTAGGTAAGCAGTCTATGGATGCTATCATGCTACAAAAGCTGACTTGAGTAACTGTGACAGACCAGATAGCCTGCAGAGTCTAAATTATTTAATATCTGGTCATTTATAGGAGAAGTTTTCTGACCCTGAAAATAAGATATAATCAAGAAAAGAAAAATACAACAACTACTCTTAAAATAACACTTATGAAACAAAAATACATATTAGCATAGGTTGTAACTTTCTGGTTTTCCTAGAAATGTACACAAATTCTTCAACAACTTTGTGCTTTATTTCCCTGATGAGAAATTTTCAAAGTGGAAACGGTAATCTTAGCTAATAAGTCTGTAGTTCAATTAAAGCTGTTGTATATGTGGGGGTTTTATTAAGTGTATAGAAAAGAACAAATTGGCTGTCCTGGGATGAATCTGACGGATTACCATAAACACAATTATCAAATCTCTACTTCCAAAAGGATCACAAATGTGGTGACCCCATATTTATGATGTGATTGTTATGATGAACCTGACTAGCATCTACCAAATACAATGACAGCAAACTTCACGGTACATTTTATTAAAGTACAACTAAATTGTAGCCAATCTTTTCACAGAAATTTATCATATAACAATACTTACCTGGGCCACAGATACAGCTTCCTCACAAAAAGATTTCTCATCACTCTTTCCACATGACAAAAACCAGTATCAAAAGCAATAGCATTGTCTGTGAAAGCTTTAATAAAACCATGTTTGTTTTTCTGGCGAAAGAGGCGCAAGATGAAAGCTTCTTGACAAGACTCGATTATTCTATGGGCTCTATATACCAAGATGCCTAAGGAGGAAATTAGAATTCCAATTACAGAATAGACAGGTAATTTTCATACTCACATTCATTCATCACATTTTTTTGAGTACCTACATGAGAAGGGATAGGTACTGCTCTGGGCTGGGGATATAGCCATGAACAAAACGGATGTAAATCTTTGTCCTCATAGAATTTACAAGAAACAATATAAATAAGTATTTAGTACATTATAAGTGTTGAGGAGAAAAAAATGAATCAGAGAAGGAAAGGGATTGTGTATGACAGGCGTGCCTCACTAAGGTGACAGCAGAGTAAAGCTTGGAAAAAAGGAGGTGAGCCTTATAACCATCTGGGCCAAGAGAGTTCCAGGTTGAGGAAACAATAAAGAGCAAGGGCCATGGGTGGGGCATGTCTGGAATGTTTAAGAAGAATTTTTGAAAGCAAAGTAGGTCACTAATTTTCCTTTTTATACATGAATCAGATGTGGATTACACAAAATAGCTGCATTTTATAAGTTTGGGCAGTATCTGCCTCATTGAATTAGATTAGTTCAATTTTCAGGATCAGAATATCATGAGAAGCAAATTAGTTCATTTAAAATAAATACCTTTCAGAAATATATATATATAAAATATGTGTGTGTGTATATATATATATATATATATTTTTTTTTTTTTTTTTTTTTTTTGGAGACAGAGTCTCAAGCTGTTGCCCTGGGTAGAGTACCATGGCTTCACAGCTTACAGCAACCCCATAAGTAATTCTCTTGCCGCAGCCTCCCAAGTAGCTGGGACTATAGTCGCCTGCCACAACTCCCAGCTATATTTTTTGTTATTGTTATTGCAGTTGTCATTATTGTTTTAGCTGGCCCAGGCTAAGTTCAAAGCCACCAGCCTCGGTGTATGTGGCTGGCACCCTATACACTGAGCTATGGGTGCTGCCCCATAAATATATTTAATACATCTTTATAGGGTGACAAGTTAGGGAGAAGTATAAGATGATATAAGAGTATGTAGACATTATTTCTGGAACAAAAAACCTCATTAGTTCAGTCTTTTAAACCTAAATCCAGCTGCTTACTATATATATATAGTACCTATACACACACACACACACACACATATACACAGACATATATAAATATATATATATATACATATTTGCCAAAAATATTCTTCCATGTTTTTGATCCAGTTCTTATCATTTCTAGGTTATGGAAAATGATTCTAAAAGTGATTTATGATTCTACAAGTAGTTCAATAAACTCAGTTCAGATTTTTAAATTTAAATTTTGGATCAAGATGGATGGAGCTAAAATTTAGCTAAGAAAATTATTTTGTAAATATGGTAAAAATTAATGTTATTTAGGAATTTGTAAACAAAGGATTTTCGATGACCTTCCCAGTACATTTACATAACTAGTTTACTACTCAGAAAATGTTTTGTCCCTAGTCAGTGGGACTCCACAGGCTATCCTTTGTTAGCCTGGATTGAAATACTAAATAAAGTTAATAATAATAAAAATGATCTTGTACAGAATACTGGAAGTTTAATTTAAGAAAATGTTTTTGCTGAGAACACCAATTGTCATTATTTTGGAACTCAGAAGGAAGAAAACTAATACTATCTCACAGGCACTGGGTCACGTGCTTTTGTAGATTTTTATTTCATTTAATCCTCAAAATAATCATATGTGATAGATATTCTGATGAGGCCAAGAAAGGAAAGCAACTTGACCAAGGTCACCCAGCAAGAAGTGGGGGCAAAGGTTCCATAATCATTCCTACTAAGTAAGACCACCTCAAGGTCCTCCTTTTAAAAAGTAAATAAATAGGCTGGGCGCCGGTGGCTCAAGAGGCTAAGGTGTTACACCTGAGCTGATGGGTTCAAATCCAGCCTGGGCCCACCAAACAACAATGACGGCTGCAACCAAAAAATAGCCGGGCATTGTGGCAGGTGCCTGTAGTCCCAGCTACTTGGGAGGTGGAGGTAGGAGAAGTGCTTAAGTCCAGGAGTTGAAGGTTGCTGTGAGCTGTGATGCCACAGCACTCTACCCAGGGCGACAGCTTGAGGCTCTGTCTCAATCAATCAATCAATCAATCAATCAATCCCAGTATAAACAGGTTGGATTTTGGGTGAAGTTTTAGTCTCACAAAAGCCTGCTTAAATGTTTATGTGCCAATGACACTTTGTATTTTACACTGTATTATCATTACTTCTTTACAGGTCTGTCTTCATATAACTGCCTGAGGACAGGAATAGTGCCTGAGGACAGGAATACTGTCACAAGAGGCTGCGATCACAAAGTGCTTACTATGTGTCTGGAGGCTAATCCCAGGAGGGGGTACCTTAAATATCCCCTATTTACAGGCGAATAAATTAAGGCATAGAGAAATCAGGAAACTTGCCTAAACATACACAGCTGCTACATGGTGGCAATGAGCTCAAACCCAGACGCAGTCTACTCAGAGTTTATTATACTGCCTCATTTATCCATATATCTACAGCATCCTTCTTACCAAACGAGGAACCGTTAGTAAGTTAAATGTTTATTGAATGAATATAAAGCTGGGATACAGCACTGGGTACACAAATCTTAAGATTTAACTTTTTTTTTTTTTTTAATTTCCTGAAAGATATGTTCTGAGCTCTATCTGGTGATGTCAGGATCAGTTTTACCTATGAAAACATCCTCCTGTCCTGCTTTTTTTGAAAGTATAATCGGAACAGATATTTAGGAGTTTTGGTTGACAGGGAAACGTAGGGTAGGATGTGGTGGTAATAAAGGGTGGTGACAGATGAAGAAGTTAAGAGCTGGGGGATGCAGTGCTTTCGAGAGGGTTACCTGCCTCAGGGATTGCCCTGTAGTCTGTAAGAGCTTTGGTGCAAACTCTTACAGAGGAATGGTGGCTGATTCCACGGGATAAAGGATTTGAAAGAATTCATTTCCGGTATTCATCTGCATTCCATTCAGCCAAGCATCAGTAGCTCCAGCTTCATTATTGGTTGGGATTTGAGGCAATTTGGCACTTTTAATTAGGAACTGCCTGTAATCTAGATTTAGATACTGCATGGACTCAGATTGCTCTCTGCTGTAGTAGCTTGAGCTGTAACTGAAAGCCACAGAGTAATACTGACACCTAGTGGTAGTATATATTAGTATTATATACTATATACTATATATATAGAATTAGTATATAATTCAATACAATTAAAAATTTTATCAACTTAAAAAATAAAAAAAACTTGTAAGAAAGCAACAAACAGTTAAAGACTTTATGATGCATCAAGATTATTGATTATAAAAACCCAGTATATTCTTTTAGCTATTATTCATTAGACTTTACTATGTACCAGGCACTATAAGAAATTTCTTTTATCTCACTTAATCCTCATGATAACTCTAGGAGGCGCTATAATCTTCATTTAAGAAATGCGAAAACTGACGCTCATGGAAATTAAGGGTGCTGGAATTCAAAATCAGGTGAGTCTGACTGCAAGGTCCATGCCACTATTTATAACAATTATAAATGCTACAAAAGAATAACAGAATTTTCTTCAACCAGTTTACCATTAACTATATAAAGCATTCATATATTTATTCATTAAATATTTTCTGAGGGTAGTCTAGGTCTAGGGCAACATAAAAGATATGATGTTAGGTAGGATTATGAATTTCACAGTCCTTCTACCTTTCTGAAGCTCATTAAAGATCACAGTATTGTTAGGTTTTAGGCAGTTAGTTAGACATGAGTAGGGTGGATGGCAGATATGGCTAGGTTACTTTGGACTCCTTGTGTCAAGCTGCCCCTGGCTATTGTGGGAATGGAGGCTAATTGCCAATTAAGATCTTGCAGTTCTGAGACTTTGAAGGTGGGTTGTCTTGGGGAGCAGGTTGTTTTAGGGGATTAATTAATGTCCCTGGGACTTCCTAATATAGACAAATAGAGGTGAATTGTTATGGAAACATGTATGGGAATGAAATTGATCTACAGCAGTGGTTCTCAACCTGTGGGTCACGACCCCTTTGTAACAATGAAAATACATTACAGCATTAGAAAGGTTGAGAACCACTGATCTAGACCATGGAAATTTTCCAAGTAACTATGTATAAAATACAGAACCTGTGTGGGCACAGCCTGCTGTCCAAATTGGTAGAATAAGCTTTTCCTTTCTTGCTAAAACTTTACTTGGTCTTCTTCTCTTCAGTTATTTCTCTGACTACCTTGAACCATCACTGTGCTGCCCTAACAGTACTATGCCCTTCCATCATTCATCCAACAAATATATGTTTAGTACCTTCCATGTACCAGTCAGTTAGAACAACTTAAGCACAAGTTGTTCTTTGTGCTTAAGAAGTTTGTGAGTGAGATGGACAAATAAGCAGGCAAATATAATGTGATGTTGTCAGTGCTATGACTGGAGAGAAGTTGAAGGAACAGAAGCTGGGCCCCTAAATTAGTTATGGTGATATCAAAAAAAGGTTTCTGAAAGGACACATATTGAAAGCTAATTCATTTGTTATATTAATTCTAGCAAAAATTAAATCTTTTTTCCTCAAAATAACTGAGCAACTACTTGGCTTACTTTCAAATCCTGGGAAGAATATTCTTAGAGGAAAATCAAATATTTAGGAGATATACAAATACTATTTATAAACATTTCAAATATAAGTTCTAAAAAAGCAAATTCCAGCCAATTAGAAAATAAAGAAAAGCCAATTGTATGTTTAATTACTTACCCAGTTCACAAATATAGAGCATCTACAATGTGTGAGGTATCATCGTGCTAACAACTGGAAACATAAGGTTGAGAAGAAAGATCCTGTGGTACCCATTGGAAGATTCTAGTTTAGGGTGGGGCCTGTGGCTCAGTGAGTAGGGCACCAGTCCCATATACCAAGGGTGGTGGGTTCAAGCCATGCCCCGGGCAAACAGCAACAACAACAAAAAATAAATAATAAAAGATGGAAGGTTCTAGTTTAGAGTGTATCAGAAGGGACAAAAATGAAAACACCCAAATAATAGTAATATTTCAAATTCTTACCAGTAATTAAATCTGAAGGTATTCTATTAGTCAAGAAATCAACCACAAGTATTCTACTTGTTGCAAATATGACACCACCTTGTGTGTAAACTTCATAGCGATTGTTACTTGCGATTTCATTTGTTACACGGCGAGGGAGATGTTCTACTCCTTCTATCTTAAGCTGATTGATAAAATACTCCTAAATCAAATCAAACTTGTAATTAGTAGGCTGTTTAATACAGGGCATTTTTTTTTTTTTTTTTTTTTTTTTTTGAGACAGACTCTCACTTTGTTGTCCTCAGTAGAGTGCTGTAGCTTCACAGCTCACAGCAACCTCCAACTTCTGGACCCAGGTGATTTCTCTTGCCTCAGCCTCCCGAGTAGCTGGGACTACAGGTGCCCCTCACAACGCCCAGCTATTTTCTGTTGCAGTTTGGCCGAGGCCAGGTTTGAACACGCCACCCTCGGTATATGGGGCCAGCGCCTACCCACTGAGCCACAGGCGGGGCCCTACAGGTCATTTTTTAATGTGTTGCAGGTATTTAAAACGATGTGCTGCCCTTCTCAAGTGATAATGAATTTAATAATGAATACACAAACTAAGTTACTACTTTTATGTTGATCAACCAACCTGTCTGCTCAATTTTTGAACTAGATCATCACCAAACTTCAAAAACCTTTGATTAAAGGACTTCTGCTACTTAGGAAATACTTCCCACGAAGGCCAGGTGTGCACTCAAGTGTATTCTTTAAGATAACAAGGGAATTTTCTTCTCAGTGTTTTTAGACTATTCTGTCCCCATCCATCCTAAAGGGACTTCACGTCATAGGTGCCTTGGACCTTCATACCTCCAATTCAGTACAACTTTTACTGGGCACCCAGTGTTGTCCTAGGCCTCACGCCAAGCACTGGGGATACCTAGATGACTTAAACAGCGTCCCTGTGCTGGAGGAGTCCGTGGTCCTTCTTGTCAGCTAGTATTATTCTCCTGGCCACTGGCTCTACTTAGGGGATCGTCACACTTGTCAGACACCCACCAGCACAGGTGTATCTCCATTCCATCTACCTGGTGAACCTTCTCCCAAATCCTCTGCTTCCAGTCCCTTCGGACTACGGGCCTCCTCCCACAGCCTCAGAGAATTACTCTCTCCTCAGTCCCTCCTCTTTCCTACAGGGTTTGCCCAGCCTTGGCATCTCCCTTCACGTCTCCTACCACCCTGGAAGACCATCCCCATCACTGTCCCCTTTTAAGATCCTACTTCCCAAACCCACTTAAAGCCCAACTTCGAGACTTTCTCGTTATTCCTACCCAGATTCTCCTTCAGCCACCATCCTCTCAAAGGACTCCCGGACTCCTCTCAGAGCCCCACCATCTTCCAGCGCAGTCACAGACCCCCGGGACTCCCCCCATTCCTCTTAGTAACTTAGCAACCTCAGGGACCCCGCCCATCCTTCTGCCACCGCACAGTATCAGGGACCTGCATCCTCCTCGGGACCCTGTTCTCCTCCCCTATCCTTCTCAGTGTCCCTGCGCAGTGTGGACCCGCATCCCCCTGGGGATCCCAGCCACCCTTCTCAGTGCCTCTGAGCAGCGTCCGCATCCCCTTCCAAGCCCCCCAGGCCCGTCAGAGACTCCACGCCGCGCCCGCGGTCCCCTGGGGCCGGGCGGCGGCGGCCGCACCTCCTCGGCCGGCTGCGTGTTGAGCACCAGCACCAGGCAGGCTGGGTGGGAGTGCAGCCGGAGGAAGTGGTAGAGCAGCCGGTCCGCGCCCAGGCCGCGGGCGCACACCACCAGCCCGTCGGTGTCCAGCAGTTCCAGCACCAGCTGCCGCTCGTACTCCAGCAGCGGCGCCATGGCCGTCAGTCCAGCCGGCGAACCGGCCTCCATGGAAGCTCTTCCGGGGCGCGGCGGAACGCAGCCGAACGTTGCCGAGGAAAGCCGAGTCGGAGAGGACGAAAACCGGCCGAACGAAGCCAAAAAGGAGCCGAGGCCGAAACGAGAGTCTTCCGAAGAAAGCCGAAGAGAGCTAAGCCCGGGAAGCACACTCTGGCCGAACTCAGCCGAGTGGAGCCGAGCGGAGCCGAGCGGAGCCGAGTGGAGCCGAGTGGAGCCGAGCGGAGCCGAGTATTCATAGGCTCAACGCGAGGTGCTGGGGCTCGCGACCGGCCGCTGTCTCCTGCAGGCCTCAAGCCTCTTTCTGGTGGTTCCACGTCCTCTGGCGCTCTACACCTTCACTGCCAGCCACCGTTGAGCACGGAGAGGGAAGTAAACCCAAGGACATGGAAAACTGAAAAAGTTAGTTGTCAGTATAACGGCACCAAGGGCGCCTAAAATTAGTAGGGTTTCCCTGTTTCCCAGGCTAAGGTTTGCCTTGGTCCACATCCCCCTTAAAATTTTTATTTGGGGGGGACGGACTGTGCTTTTCCGTTGTCGAGATCTCGCTTCAGGAGCCATATAGCGAAGACAATGTCTGGAAGCTTCTACTTCGTAATCGTGGGTCACCATGATAATCCAGTTTTTGAAATGGAGTTTTTGCCAGCTGGGAAAGCGGAATCCAGAGACGACCACCGTCATCTAAACCAGTTCATAGCTCATGCTGCTCTCGACTTGGTGGATGAGAACATGTGGCTGTCGAACAACATGTACTTAAAGACTGTGGACAAATTCAATGAGTGGTTTGTGTCGGCATTTGTCACTGCCGGGCATGTGAGATTTATTATGGTGCATGACATAAAGCAAGAAGACGGAATAAAGAACTTCTTTAGTGATATCTACGATTTATATATAAAGTTTGCAATGAATCCGTTTTATGAACCCAGTTCTCCCATTCGATCAAGTGCATTTGACAGAAAAGTTCAATTCCTTGGGAAGAAACACCTTTTAAGCTGAACGCAGAAAACTCCGAAACAATGTTACAACAATGGGGTATACTCAAGAATGTGTACATTGCAAGTAACTTCATTAAATAGCCTGGAAAACTTTAAAAATTTTTTTTGTTTTTCTTTTTATATTTTAGATTCTGGGATCTTGATTCATTGCCCAAGCTGGAGTGCAGTGGCTATTGAATGAGCAGAATCATTTGCTAATTCAAGCTCTTGTTTAGCTCCGAATGTGTTGGATACAAGAGGTATTTTGAAAAGGTACAACCAGGTGTCTGCACAGCAGCCACATCCCCCCTTCCAGGAGGGACACCTTCTACAGTATTTGTTCTGTACCTAGAAATGCTTGTTACTTGGACGAGTAGACGAATTATTCTGTATTGAAATCCTCCTCTGCCTTTCATTGTTAGAAAATAGAAAATACAAGTAAGCAAAAATAAAATTCACTTGATATTGCATTACATTGAAATAACCACTGCTAATTAGCATTGTGAAATCGTTTAGTCCCTTTCCCCCATATACATGCACTTATCACAGGGTTCTCTTACCAACATGAGATAATTAATAGTCCTGATTTAAACCCCAATTTTGTCACTGAACATGGTATTTAATATTCTTTTATAAAGTTCTTTTATATGACTGATGAGATCTTCCTAACTGGATGGAACCTACTTATTTAATAACCTCTTATTAGAGGACGTTTAGTTTTTCCCCCCTACTATTTCCCATCTAATCCCATAAATTATATTTCACTAAACATCTTTGTACATAAATTCAACCATGGCCCTAAGATATACTTCTGGAAATAGACAATGACTGGACTAAAGGGAACAAACATTTATAAGGCTTTTCATTACAATCACATTGCCGCAGTGTCTTCTTAGAAAGCCTGTACAAATTTACATTCATGCCAGCACTTTACTAGAGGATCTGTTTCTGTCTCATTACTGCTTAAATCAGTATTTTGTTTACCTTTTGTCACCATGAAAACAGCATGATTTCCTGAGTGCTGACTGAGTGGAAAGGGTTGTCTGCAGACACTTTACATACAGTGTCTCCATGAGGCAGATACTCATCTCTCCAGTTTGCAACTGAGAAACATGGAATTGCTCAGGGAGGTTATGTAATTTGGGCAAGGCCATGGGGTTGGTTAGTGTGTTTCTTAGATTTAGTCCAGGATATGGCAAGTATGGACTCAACACATAGATAATTAGGAAATGTATGTTGCAATCACAAGGCTAAAATTCAAACCTGGCTCCTGATTTGTGACAGGGAGGATAACAGTCCATGTCCTAATCCTTGGAACTTTTGTAAGCATGTTATCTTACGTGGCAAAAGGATTTCTTTTTAATTTTTTTCTTTTTTTTTTTGAGCCTCAAGCTGTCGCCCTGGGTAGAGTGCCATGGTGTCACAGCTCACAGCAACTTCCAACTCCTGGGCTTAAGTGATTCTCTTGCCTCAGCCTCCCAAGCAGCTGGGACTACAGGCACCCACCACAATGCCCAGCTATTTTTGGTTGTACTTGTCATTGTTATTTGGCAGGCCCGGTTGGATTTGAACCCACCAGCTTTGGTGTATATGGCTTGTGTCTTAGCTGCTTGAACTACAGGCTCCAAGCCTAAGTTAAGGATCTTAAGATGGGCAGAGTCAATTGGATTATCCAGGTGGATTCAATATATCACAATGGTGCTTATAGAGGAAGGAGGGAGGTGGGAGGGTCAGATTCAGAGGACTTGTGACAAAAAGCTGAGGTTGGAGTGATGTGGAAGGCTGCAGAGCTAAGGAATAAAGACTTTAAAAGCCGAAAAAGGCAAGGATATGGATTCAGCCCTTCAACTTCCAGAATGACTGCAGCCCTGCTCATGAATTTTATACTTTTGACCTTCAGAACTAAAGGGATGAAGTCCGTAGTTGATCAAAACAAAACAAAAAATCTTTAAAAACTATAGATAGGAGTACACAGTGAAGCAATCATTTTGACAGGTGAATTTTTCTTTCTTTTTTTTTAGACAGAGTCTCACTCTGTCACCTTGAGTAGAGTGCCATGGCTTCATCATAGCATGTAGTAACCTCAAACTCTTGGGCATGAGTGATCCTCTTGCCTCAGCCTCCTAAGTAGCTGGGACTAGACTATAGGCATGCTACCATGCCTTGGGAATTTTTCTATTTTTAATAGAGACCAGGTCTCACTCTTCTTAGGTTATTCTCAAATTCTGCTCAAGCAATCCTCCCAAAGTGCTAGGATTACACATGAGCCATTGTGCCTGGCCAGGGAGGGGACATTTTCTTAAAACATTTTCTTAAAACATTTCTTAAAACACCCAAGCTGGAGGGTAGTGGTGAATCAGACCTCAGTGCAACTTCAAACTCCTGGGCTCAAGTGATCTTCCTGCCTCAGCCTCTTATGTAGGTAGAACTATAGGCACACCCATCACACTTGGCTGATTTAAAAAAAAATTTGTACAGATGTGGTCTCACTGTGTTGTCCAGGCTGGTCTTGAACTTCTGGCCTCAAGCAATTCTCCTGCCTCATTCTCCCAAAGCACTGGGATAACAGACATGAGCCACTGCACTGGCCAGTATATAAAGAAATTTTAAATACTTGTATGATACACATATACATGAAAATACAGTTATCCAGTGAATGTTTTGGGGGCACCCAATGTGTCAGGCACTGTTCTAAGTGCTGAGAGTTCATTAGTGGGCAAAGCAGGCAAAATCTATGCCATGATGAAACTTGCATGCAAGTGGGAAGCTTATGTATGAAGGTATTTATCCATCATGTCATTGAGTGGACTGTTGTTATTTCTTGGACATTTCTTCTAAGTGTCCAGTATTAGAAGTCTTGTTAAAATTTCTTCATGCATCTCTAATAAGTGGAATATCACACAGCTATTAAAAGCCATATGTGATATCAATATGTATAATTATATATTGAAAAGAGTTTTACAAAGCAATAATGTATAGTGTGGTCCCATTTGTCT
Organism: Loris lydekkerianus; assembly: GCA_963574355.1. NCBI lineage: Eukaryota > Metazoa > Chordata > Mammalia > Primates > Lorisidae > Loris > Loris lydekkerianus. The sequence continues at coordinate 43,570 of CAUYPK010080342.1, forward strand.
AAAAACCTCAGTAAATAGCACATAAATGTGACTGCACAGAAAAATCTCTGGAATCAAAGCACGGTGAAATCTCCACGGCTGACTACTTCCTTAAGTTCACCTAATTTTCATAGACCAGACATGCACCACATGTATATGTCAGGACAGTAGGCCTAGTTCCTTATGTTGACCCCTCTGTGCTTTTGTAGCAGACTATATCTACACATTTTACTTTTGTCCCTGGGTAAAAGTTTTCAACTTAAAGTGAAGGGGAGACAAGATGGCGGACTGAAGCCAGCTTTTCACAGAGGCTCCCGTCCAGAAGGAGAGTTAAAGGATGGAAATTTAGTAAGTAACCTGGAGGATTCGAGCTATACCAGGAGAGAAGGTTGGAGATCGCACATCAACA